>JACEEU010000020.1:17908187-18020687 GCA_016630915.1 Callionymus lyra
TCCGGTGAGCCTTTGATCGGCTGCTTGAAACGTGAGCTCCTGCAATAATTGCCAAAAACAGTCGTTTTAACGACTACTTGTCGGATATTATGCTCATATCACTTAAGATATGTCTCAAGCATCTCGGATCTATGATCGTGATGCTCTTTTCAACATCAGAGAGTCGATGGAGGACTTCACTCGCGACCGTTACCAACGTCCGGTGAACGTGTTTCCGGCTCCGCTTCTCATCGACTCGGACTCTGTGGAATATCGTTTGATCTCTCGAGTACCGGGCGATTTCCACAAGGGATCGAGTCGGGCTGGAGTACAGGTCAGGATGAGACGTGCAGTTGCGATCGCTCGGAACAACTCTGACGTCATCGAACGTCATCGGTGTTTGATCGACATCCCTCTCACTGTGTGTGACGACACATCAGCGCTGCCGTCTGTCCAGACCTCAACGAAAGGTGGTAAGATTTTTTTCATTTCCTCTCTTTAATTCGACTTTTACAACCGAGTTGAACTTCAGTGACAGCTGGTACCCACGTGACCGCTGTTCGCTTCAAAAGATCCCGCTCTGCGCGCCTGTCAGTGACGCGGCGTCGTCAGTGACGTCATCGGTGCTGAATGTGGGACTTCTTAATGTTCGCTCCATTACTAATAAATCCTTTATTCTTAATGATCTTTTCACAAGAGTTAATTTGGATTTATTATGTCTTTCTGAGACTTGGCAGAGAGAGGAAGAGTTTATTCATCTGAACGAACTCTGTCCAGTAGGGAGCGCTGTCCTGGGGAAGCCTCGCCTCTCTGGTCGTGGAGGAGGTCTTGCTACTGTTTTTAGGGAGAGTTGTTCTTGCAAAGTGATTCAGACACAGGAATTCACTTCTTTTGAGTCTCAGATGATCTTGGTTGGTTCTACAAGACCTTTCTATTGTGTGTCAATCTACCGTCCGCCTGGTCCTGCGGCGATGTTCTTGAAAGACTTTAGTGACTTCTTATCTTCCATTATTCAGATGGAATCTGTTCTTATTCTTGGAGACTTTAATCTTCATGTTGATGACGTCACATCTTGTTCTGCTAAAGAACTTTTAACTTTAACTGAAGCCTTTAATTTTGAGCAACATGTTTCTGAACCCACTCATCAAAAAGGCCACATTTTAGACTTAGTTTTTACTCTTGGCCTGAACATTTCTAATGTATCTGTACATGATGTCCATCTGAGTGATCATTCTCTTGTCTTGTTCAACCTGGACTTCATCCCTGAACCTAAGCCTTTGAAAGTTAGGTCTCAGAGGCGTGTCATCTCAGCCGATACTGCAGACAGTTTTTCTGCTATGTTTGACCGTCTTTCCTTTGATGACTGTCCAGATGTGGACAGTTTGATTCACTGTTTTACTGATCATTGTGTTGAAATACTAGATCAAGTGGCACCTGTTAAATCGAACTTGAAAATTCAGAAAAAACGGTGCCCTTGGACAAATGAAGATCTCCTGAGTCTGAGGAGACTTTGTCGAAAGACTGAGCGTCTCTGGAAGTCTACTAAACTTGAGGTGCACAGACTTCACCTCAGGGATCTGTTGACTTCTTACAATGAGATGGTAGAAACTGCTAGATCTGATTACATCAGAAAACTGGTAGCAGCAAATAGGAAAAACCCCAAAGTTTTGTTTGACACGATTAATTCTCTCGTGTCTCCTGCTGCTCAAATCACGCCGGTCTTCTGTGAAGCTGA
The DNA here is from genome assembly GCA_016630915.1 of Callionymus lyra. Lineage (NCBI taxonomy): Eukaryota > Metazoa > Chordata > Actinopteri > Syngnathiformes > Callionymidae > Callionymus > Callionymus lyra. The sequence continues at coordinate 17,909,902 of JACEEU010000020.1, forward strand.
CAGCAATGCAATGTTTTCATTGACAAAATTAAATTGATCAAAGACAAAATCTCTCCCCCTTTGTTGGGAACCCCTACTGTCTCTGAGCCCATCTCCTCCTCTTGGTCATCCTTCTCTGCTGTATCTTTGGGTGATATTTCAGCACTAGTGAACAAGATGAAACCCTCCTCTTGCTCAGATGACGTCCTTCCTTGTAGGCTTTTTATCAAAGTATTTGATGTAATTGGCCCTTGGGTTACCAATATGGTGAACCTCTCCCTTTCCACAGGGGTTTTTCCCAATGCATTTAAACATGCCATTGTGGAGCCTCTGCTCAAAAAACCAGGCTTAGACCCAACTGACCTCAGTAATTTCAGGCCTATTTCTAAGCTCCCTTTCTTGTCCAAGATCTTGGAGAAGGTGGTGTCCGAGCAGCTGTCTTTGTTCTTGGATCAGAGCGACATCCATGAGAAGTTTCAGTCTGGCTTCCGTAAACATCACTCTACGGAGACAGCTTTACTGAAAGTGTCCAGTGACATCATGATGTCGGCTGACTCTGGTAAATTCACTGTTCTGGTTCTCTTGGATCTGTCGTCAGCCTTTGACACAGTTGATCACCAGATCCTGCTGAGAAGACTAAGGGATGAAGTGGGACTGTCTGGGTCTGTGTTAGAATGGTTCTCATCTTACCTTTCTGGGCGCAGTTTTAGTGTATCTGCCAATCAAATGAGGTCTGAATCGGCAGATCTGTTGTGTGGAGTCCCTCAAGGTTCTGTTCTGGGTCCTTTATTGTTTTTGCTGTACTTGATTCCCCTTGGTAAAATCATTCAGAGATTTCCAGATGTTTCTTATCACATTTTTGCTGATGACATCCAGCTCTACTGCTCTTTTGACCCAACTGAGCCCCAAAGGCTGAACAGCTTAGTCAATTGTTTGCTAGAAATCAAACAATGGCTGAGTGAAAACACTTTACAGCTTAATGTGGACAAAACTGAAACTCTGGTGATTGCTCCTGATGATACGATTCCAGGGTTGAGTCAGTACTTGGGTGACTTAGGTCAGTCTGTCAAACTGAGCCTGAGAAACCTGGGTGTTGTATTTGATAAAGACATGTCTCTTGTTCAACACTGTAGAAAACTGACCAGAAACTGTTTCCTTCAACTGAGAAAAATCTCTAAACTTAGGAAAATGCTGTCACAACATGATCTGGAGCTTGTAATCCATGCGTTTGTTTCTTCTCGTCTGGACTATTGTAACAGTTTGTTTTCATGTCTTAACAAGAAGGAGCTGTCTCGCCTGCAGTTGATTCAGAACTCTGCAGCGAGAATTCCTGACCCGCTCTAGTAGAAGAACTCACATTTCTCCGGTCCTTAAAACTCTTCACTGGCTTCCAGTTTCTTTCAGGATCAACTTTAAAATTCTGGTTCTTACTTTCAGAGCTATTCATGGTCAGGCTCCTCCTTACATCACTGATCTGATCCAGCCTTACACCCCAGCTCGGGCTCTGAGGTCTGTGGATCAGAATCTACTTATGGTTCCACGCACACGGCTCAGGACCAGAGGAGAGAAATCTTTTCAGGCTGTTGCTCCTAAGCTTTGGAACAATCTTCCTCTCTCTTTGCGCTTGATGGAGTCTACTGACTCCTTTAAGAAACATCTTAAGACGTTTCTATTTGTGCAGGCTTTTCCTTGAATTTCTCGAACTCCTGTGTTGTTCTCGGTGTTGTCTTGATCTTTGAAGTATGTACTGTTTTGAGTATTGTTTTGATTGTTAAAGCGCTTTGTGACCCTGGTCTCGGCAATAATAATTTTTTTTTTTTTTCTTTCCACCTCTTTTCTTTTATTCCTTTTTTTTTTTATTTTCCCCCCCCCTTTATTTTTTTAAATAATATTATTTTTTTTTTTTTTTTTTTTTTTTTTTTTTTTTTTTTTTTTTTTTTTTTTTGTTGGTTTATTTTCTTTTCTTTCCCCCCCCCCCCCCCTCCCCCCCCCCCCTCGCCCCTTTTTTTTAATTATTTTTTGTTTTTTTTTTTTTTTTTAAAAACAAAACTCCCCCCCCCGTCTCCTCCGGTCCCCCTTTCCCCCCCGTTCCCCCCGTTGTGTTTTTTCTTTAAATTCCCTAAATCCCCACCACCCCCCCCCCCCCCCCCCCCGTAGTAGTTCGGGGTTTTTTTTGTTTTTTGGGGGTTTTTTTGGGGTGTTTTTTTTTTGGGGGTGGTGGGGGGGGGTTGTTTTTTCGTTTTCTTTTTTTTTTTTTTTTTTCTCCCCCCTCCCCCCCTCTCCCTCTCCCCTCTTCTCCCCCCCCCCTCCCCCCCCCCCCCCCCCCCCGCCCCCCCTCCCTCTCGGCGTCCCCCCCCCCCCCAACAACCCCCCCCCCAAAACCACACCAAAAAAACACACATTTTTTTCCCCCCCCCCCCCCCCCCCCCCCCCCCCCCCCCCCCCCCCTTTCCTTTCTTCCCCCCCCCTTTTTTTACCCCCACCCCTTTTTTTTTTTTTTCTCCCCCCCCCCCCCCCCCCTCTCTCCCCCCTGCCTCTACTATTACTTTTCTTCTTCCCCCTTTTCCCCCCCCCCCTTCCCTCCCTCTTTTTTTCCCCTCTTCCTTCTCCCCCCTCCTCTTCTTTTTTTTTTTTTCCCCCCCCCCCTTTCCCCCCCCCCCTCCCCTCCCCTTTTTTCCCCCCCCCCCCCTTCCTCTTTCCTCCCCCCCCCTCCCCCCCCCCCCCCCCCCCCCTCCCCCCCCCCCCCCCCCCTCCTTTTCCCCTTTTTTCCTTTTCTTTTTTCTCCTTTTTTTTCCCCCCTCTTCCCCCCCCCCCCTCTCCTTTTCTCTTCTTTCTCCCCCCTCTCCTTTTTTTTTTTCCCCCCCCTCCCCCTTCTTTCCCCCTCCCCCCCCTCCCCCCCCCCCCCCCCCCCCTCCCCCCCCCCCCCCCCCCCCTCTCCCCCCCGTATATGCTAACCTGCTAGCATGTGTGTCGCTGTAACCAGGAGTCGCTATATGCTAACCTGCTAGCACCTGTGTTGCTGTAACCAGGAGTCGCTATATGCTAACCTGCTAGCACCTGTGTTGCTGTAACCAGGAGTCGCTATATGCTAACCTGCTAGCACCTGTGTCGCTTTAATCATGAGTCGCTATATGCTTACCAGCTAGCACGTGTTTCGCTGTAACCATGGGCCGCTATATGCTAACCTGCTAGCACGTGTGTCGCTGTAAGCATGAGTCGCTATATGCCAACCTGCTAGCACGTGTGTCGCTGTAACCATGAGTCGCTATATGCTAACCTGCCAGCACGTGTGTCGCTGTAACCATGAGTCGCTATATGCTAACAGGCTAGCACGTGTGCCGCCATGAGCCATTAAAACACATCAAACAAGGAACTTTTGTCAGGATGTTGATCAAGTGTGAGGATGCAGCAGCGAAGAGAAGGAGGCAGTGATGGAGGGAAGTGAGCGACAGATGAAGGAGAGAAAAGAAGAAGAAAAAAGCGTCACCTTTCTGCAGACTCATGTCTACCATGCGCGGCTCAGCCAGCTCCAGGTAGAAGTTCTTGTTCTTCTCGTACTCCTCGTCGTCAATCACTTTCACGTGAATGACTTTGCTGCCGGAACAACAGGAAGAGAAGAAGAGAAGAGAAGAGAGAGGAAGTTTAATATGCGACAGGAAGTGGGATTAATAACAAGAAAGGTCAGAAGGTGAAAGGGCAGCGGGCTGTGAAAAAGGGCATCCATCAGTGTCTGGATGAAGCCGATTGGCTGCCGCGGTCGTCGTGACAACCACCTTGTTGGTGGAGAATAGAGTGAGAAATAAGTTGAGATGGATTTTCATCACGGAGACGATCGACGGATCAATGCTGCAGCCGATCGCCTCCATTGATCGCAGTAATTGACGAGCGCTCGTCTCACAATAGCAGGAACTGAAGTTGGATTCATTTGTTGTCACGTGACGATGTCCGTGCACGTGAACGTATTATAGTATTTAACATAGATATGTTAGTAATAGTGCCACCATTTCTATATCGAACTATTCAACCTTTTTAATATATAAATGATTTCAGTTTCAGTTTCTTTTAATTGAAATTGTTTTTATTTTTCAACCATTTCCTTTTTTTAAATCATCAATTATATTGTAATGTTAAATTTCATGTTATTTTTAAAAATATATAGATTTTTATTAATCAAATGTATTCAATATAAATATTTGGTATACAAGTCCCAACAAATTATAAATTATAAATAATTTAAATTAGATTTAAAAGTCTACAAACACATACATTGAATTTGGACGTTTTATTATCTTCTTTTTTTAATTAGAATATTGAAATCATTTTGTAATTGTTTTAAATTCATTTAGAAAATTAATAAATAATTTTTAACAAACAAACAGATTCATCATTTTAATTATCAAATTATTGAAACATTTCAATACTTCTATAGTGTTGAAGGCTACGAACAAATAATCAGCCCAGACATTTTGTATGATTCTGCTGGACAAACAGAACACAGAAGCATCAGTCATAGCATCAGTGATAGCATCAGCGCTAGTATCAGTGATAGCATCAGTGATAGCATCAGCGCTAGTATCAGTGATAGCATCAGTGATAGCATCAGCGCTAGTATCAGTGATAGCATCAGCGATAACATTAGTGATAGCATCAGTGATAACATCTGTGATAGCATCAGCGATAGCATCAGTGATAGCATCAGCCATAACATTAGTGATAGCATCAGCGCTAGTATCAGTGATAGCATCAGCAATAACATAAGTGATAGCTTCAGTGATAACATCTGTGATAGCATCAGTTATAACATCAGTGATAGCATCAGCGATAACATCAGCGATAACATCAGCGATAACATCAGCGACAGCATCAGTGATAGCATCAGCGATAGCATCATTTATAACATCAGTGATAACATCAGTAATAGCATCAGTGATAACATCAGTGATAGCATCAGCGATAGCATCATTTATAACATTAGTGATAGCATCAGTGATAACATCTGTGATAGCATCATTGATAGCATCAGTGATAGCATCAGTGATAGCATCAGTGATAGCATCAGTGATAGCATCAGTGATAACATCAGTGATAGCATCAGTGATAGCATCAGCGATAGCATCAGTGATAGCATCAGTGATAGTATCAGTGATAGCATCAGTGATAACACCAGTGATAGCATCAGCTGTAGCATCAGCGATAGCATCAGCGGTAGCATCAGCTGTAGCATCAGCGATAGCATCAGCGATAGCATCAGTGATAGCATCAGCGATAACATCAGCGATAGCATCAGCGATAGCATCAGCGATAGCATCTGCTTCTGTCTCCGGGGGAAAAGAAACTTGCTTTTATTTCCACTGCTTTCAAATCTTCAGCCCAGAGAGTGCAGAAGTTCATGCTACACTGACGCGTCACATCCAGACCCCATTTCCAGCTCAAACATCTCTGGACCATGTTCTGCCACCACAGCTCTGGTCACGTTTCCTGGAGTGAAGGCGGTGAACGCGGCGCTGGATGAGATATTCATGTTGTGTTGTTGAGTGTGTTTTAAATCATGCACGACGTCTCCGATCGTCGGCTCTTAAGAGGAACTCGAGGGGAAGTAGCTGATCCTGCAACCTCCGTCACACTTAATAGTTCATTGTAATCATAGTTCATTGTAATAACAGTTCACATGTACAAGGCTATGGACCATTTAGAATAATAATAATGTTATTTTAAGGTGCCGTTCACAGCACTTAAGGACACCGTAAATATACATTGAAAATGGAAAAAAACATTGATAAGACATAAGTTAAACTTTAAACACTTAAAAACTTCTTTTTCCATCAACGGTTTCCAAAGCAAAGTCAACCTCCTCCACCTGACCCCGACTTCCTGGTGAGTCACATGTTCAGGAACCTCATTGGCTGTTTCGTTCACTTCCTGTTTCCTCCTTTTCTAGCAACTTCATCCCAAAATGAACCAGATTAAAAAAAGGAAACGTTCATGTGGAACATCACGAACCGGTCGAGAGCAGCCGTGAGTTCTTTCCAAACTCCAAATTTAGTTCCTGATTTGTGTCTCGTGGCGTGTTCGGATGCACATCAGGGAGTGAAGCGTGAGCCGACAACACGCTTCCTTCCAGTCCACTGCCGTACGCGGAACATTTTCATCTGTTCCTAAAAAGTCACGTTCGGAAACATCTCCCTCCGTCGTCTGCCTGAGGGCCAAGACCAGACAAAGAGATTCATTATGGAGGCTCTAATGAAACATTTATTTGCGTAAAACGGAGAAAGTAACAAAAGTTTTGGCGAGTATAAAGAAGAGTTTAAGCTTTAAGACAAAAATCTTTTTTTTTAAAAACAATGCCAGGTCAAGACTAGCAGGAAGTGGGCAAGCTGGAGAAAAAAGGCCCCCAGGGCCTCATGGGAAATTAGCACTGTAATTAAAAAGCTCTGTTTTCTGGTACAGAGCGCTGGGATTACTGGACGGCCTCATTAAAGTCTGATTATTGCTTTTTTTTTTTTTTTTTTTTACCGGCGTCCGCGCAGAGACGAGCGAGGGAAACTGTAAACTTCCGACGTCGCTCACTATCGGAAAAATATCGATAGGATTACGATGACGGTGATCACGATGATACGACCTGCCACGGTTCTTGGTCATGTGACGTGTTGACGACAAATAAGGAAGAACAAAGTGAGCTTGAAGAAGACAGGAAACGATGCTAAGCTAATTATGCTAAGCTAATGCTAGTTTAGAGGTTTTACAGGATAAAGTTGGTAGTTGAACTGGTCTGATAATAAAATATGTTTTAATGTCTTTTTGGAATTTCTTAGTTTGAATATATTGATTGAACATGTTTTTTCATGAAACCGGTACTAGATTAAAATTCAAACACAATCAACAGAATCAACATCAGAAACGTTTAACTTTTATTGCCAGCCTTGTAAAAACAACAACTCATTTAAGCGTAAAAAAAAAATGGCCGCCATCGTACTTGGATGCCATATCTCTGGTAAGTGAGACTCGTAAGTGATGTTGGGTTGCTATGCTAACTGTTTACATGCTAACAATTGCATGCATAACAGCGCCAACCACTGGCCTGGCACGTGCACTACATCGTGTTCGATTGGTTTGTGGTGGATCCGTCCAATCAGATCCATCTTCGTGGTGTTTCGTTAAAGTATAAATGGCTCAGATGTCGTCGTTACCAACTTGACCGACACATGTTTATCGTAAAACTTTAAACTGTGCGAAGAAAACTTCAGCAGCTGTTGAGCAGATATGAAGGTGCTCGTGGAGACAAGAAGGAACTGGAGAACCCCCTGGAGAACAGGTACGAGGGGGACTCTCAGTGGTACTGAAGAGATACTGTTGGACCAAAGATAACAAAGACTAAACTCTTCACCTTCCAAAAGTCTTGCGATGATCCGGGAACTTTAAACCAACACGAAATGGTCGACGCCGCGGCGACGCCTCCTCATGAATAAATCATCAACCATGGAGTAGGTCGTGCAATTATACGGAACTTTCTGCTCCGAGCCGGTGTCGGAGTCGCGGAGGGGAGTCGTTTAAGTGAGGCAGTGGATGCGCCGGTGTCAGGCGCTGTTTAAATAACATATGACAGCTGCAGCGAGTCCCGGGGTTCACTCCGGGACACCGAGGTTCATCCATCCCAGCCCTTTTTTTAAGTTACCGGAGGTAAAGATTCAGAGCGATTTGACGTTTTCGGGAATCACGACCCGTCCTCGGAAAAACATGTCGGAAAAAAAGTGGTGGCGCTTCGGAAAGATTCCCGTTTGGCCCGAACGACGCGGCATTGACTTTTGTCAAATATCATTAACCGCCACTTGACTAAACGGGCGGCGCGGTCGTCGCCCCCAACGATCCGCACGCGATCACATGGATCTCCAGGGGACACTGAACATCCAGTCCACGAGGCCGTGAGGTCGCGGCCCTGATCGATACCGGATCGTATGACTCCACAATATCAGATGGAGGACGTGGCGGACAGATGGCGAGGTGGAGCTCGAGGTGAAGCTCGAGGTGGAGCTCGAGGTGGAGCCTCAAGGGAGCTCGAGGTGGAGCTCGAGGTGAAGCTCGAGGTGGAGCTCGAGGTGGAGCTCGAGGTGGAGCTCGAGGTGGAGCTCGAGGTGAAGCTCGAGGTGGAGCTCGAGGTGGAGCTCGAGGTGGAGCTCGAGGTGAAGCTCGAGGTGGAGCTCGAGGTGAAGCTCGAGGTGGAGCTCGAGGTGAAGCTCGAGGTGAAGCTCGAGGTGGAGCTCGAGGTGGAGCTCGAGGTGGAGCTCGAGGTGAAGCTCGAGGGGGAGCTCGAGGTGGAGCTCGAGGGGGGCTCGAGGTGAAGCCCGGGTGGAGCCGAGGTGGAGCTCGGTGCGAGGTGGAGCCTCGAGGTGAAGCTCGAGGTGGAGCTCGAGGTGGAGCTCGAGGTGAAGCTCGAGGTGGAGCTCGAGGTGGAGCTCGAGGTGGAGCTCGAGGTGGAGCTCGAGGTGGAGCTCGAGGTGGAGCTCGAGGTGAACGGTGGAGCTCGAGGTGGAGCTCGAGGTGGAGCTCGTGGTGGAGCTCGAGGTGAAGCTCATGGTGGAGCTCGAGGTGAAGCTAGTGGTGGAGCTCGAGGTGGAGCTCGTGGTGGAGCTCGAGGTGGAGCTCGAGGTGGAGCTCGAGGTGGAGCTCGAGGTGGAGCTCGAGGTGGAGCTCGAGGTGGAGCTCGAGGTGGAGCTCGAGGTGGAGTCGGGTGGAGCTCGAGGTGGAGCTCGAGGTGAGGAGCTCGAGGTGGAGCTCGAGGGAGCTCGAGGTGAAGCTCGAGGTGGAGCTCGAGGTGGAGCTCGAGGTGAAGCCCCGAGGTGGAGCTCGTGGTGGAGCTCTCGAGGTGGAGCTCGTGGTGAAGCTCGTGGTGGAGCTCGAGGTGGAGCTCGTGGTGGAGCTCGAGGTGAAGCTCGAGGTGGAGCTCGAGGTGAAGCTCGAGGTGGAGCTCGAGGTGGAGCTCGAGGTGAAGCTCGAGGTGGAGCTCGAGGTGAGGGCGACGTGTTCTTCCCGTTGAGCCGGTTATTAATGCTGGACTCGAACTCACGCCGAGCCGTCCTTCCACCTGCATCCGAGGTCAGGAACAGTAGAAACCATTAGTCATCCGAGCCAAAGTCGTGATTCCATGAGTGGATCTCGAGTGGACGTTCGTGAGCAGAAATAGTGATGACTCAGCGTTTTGTCAGTACTTTCAGCCTCAAAATATGGAACAATAGAAGCCAAAATTTTCAAAGCCCAGAAGGAAAGAGAATTAGGAGACCAAGATTTTTCCAACTAGTGCCAGAAAGAAAATTCTTAAAGCCTTCTTCTTCTACCGCTTTTTCTGAGGCGAGGTGAAGGAGTTGCTGCTGGAACAAAGAGGACTGGACTCTCCATTCCTAAGGGATCTCTTCCATCTCCTTTTGGGAGAACACAGCGGCGTCCCTAGTCCTGGCAGAACCCAACACCTCGCCAACGTGTCCTGGGTCTACCCCCGAGATCTACTCCCATTTGGGCTTGCCCCGGAACACCACCTGAACTACCGTCTTCCCTGGCTTGTAAATGCTTGTTCCTTCGGTCACTACCCAGAGTTCTTCACCATGAATACATCAAGATCTTCGCCCTTCTAGCTCAGCTCTTTTGAAACTGATGTTTCCTTAAAGAACCAATCTTTGGTTTGGTTTTGTTCTTTCAACTTGCTCAAGGTCGAAGAGAACAGGGATGAGAATCTTGTTGGTTTTTACCCAATACCAGCTACAAATCAGTACTTTTGAAACGGTTAAATGGATCTCGGAGCAGGTGCCTAAAGAATTCATGTAACATTTTCTCCAAAACCGTATGTAAACTGGAACCTCTTGCGGCTCTTTTGGGAGATGCAGAAGTATTTTTGCAGTATTTGTAGTCTCCCGACACTTGTTCTGGGTCCACCCCAAAAATATTGCTTAAAAGAATGTTAAAAATTGCCTAAAACCTGAATCAAAATGTTTTTAAAATCAACTTTCTATTTCCCAGGAACCTCCCTGTTCGCTCATCCAGGATAAAACCAAGTCGGCCCAACAGGAGACGTAGACCTTTAGAACCGGTCCTGGATCTTCCCGGAAACGGTGCTTAATGTGTTGTTCTCAGTATTATCTTGATCTTTAAAGTATGTACTTTTTTGAGTATTGTTTTGATTGTTTAAGCGCTTTGTGACCCTGGTCTTGAAAAGCGCTATATAAATAAATATTACTTACTTACTTACTTACTTAGTAAGTAGGGTATTTGCTAAAAATGTTTCATCCTGGAGATACAAAGGTATTTCTAGGAAAGACACAGTAGTCTCTTGTGTAGGATCTGCCTGAAAAAAAGTTGCTAGTTTAAATAATAAATACTGTTCGGTCTAAAACTTCCAAAGCTAAGGAGGACACCGGGTCAAGTTGACTCCGGCATGAAGAGACTCTAAGAGAAAAAGACGGCAAATAAAGCAAAACACTATGAAAATAGAGGAGAACTCCCTGCTCGACCCGGAATATTAAACCCGGAGGGGACAGGATTGGGAAATGAACTGTGAGTTATGGAGAGAAATATGCCACTGTGGGAGGAAGAGAAGGTTTTACAGGCCACGCACAAAACTGCCTCGTAAAAAGCTGCTGACTGCCTGGACTGAAGGAGAAAAAGACAAAAGGAGAGAATTAAAAAGGAGAGGACACTCCGAGGGAGGAGAGAGAGAGATATATTTCTGTGGGAGTCGAACCAAAGGTCTTCCTCCTCGACCAGGACGCGACACGGTAAAATACTCGGAGGTGCAGCAGATGATGGGGTTCCAGATGAAGGAGGTACGAAGTCAAGTCACCCGGAGCCAACGGGGTCATAGTGAGAGAGTCGGGGTGACAAGCGCCCCCTCCTGGACGTACGCAATCAATAATTGACCTACTTTATTTTGAACTTGAGGAAAATTGAAGATGAATTGTGAAGTTACAGTCATGGGATTAATCGCGATTAATTGATTGCATAATTTGTGATCTTCGAATTGGTAAATCTAACTTTTTTAATTATAACTTTACCGTTTCTGTTCAGAAGTATTTTCATCAAATCATCATCAAATTGGGGACTTTTCTCGGCTATATTTTGGGTCAAATAATGCGATTAATCGCAATTAATTGACTACATAATAAGTGTATTTCATTTGGCCAATCGCTTATTCTACTATTTATGTTCACAAGTATTTTCATCAAATCATCATCAAGTTGTGGACTTTTCTCGGCTATATTTTGGGTCAAATAATGCGATTAATCGCAATTAATTGACTACATAATAAGTGTATTTCAATTGGCCAATCGCTTATTCTACTATTTATGTTCACAAGTATTTTCATCAAATCATCATCAAGTTGTGGACTTTTCTCGGCTATATTTTGGGTCAAATAATGCGATTAATCGCAATTAATTGACTACATAATAAGTGTATTTCAATTGGCCAATCGCTTATTCTACTATTTATGTTCACAAGTATTTTCATCAAATCATCATCAAATTGGGGACTTTTCTCGGCTATATTTTGGGTCAAATAATGCGATTAATCGCAATTAATTGACTACATAATAAGTGTATTTCAAATGGCCAATCGCTTATTCTACTGTTTATGTTCACAAGTATTTTCCTCAAATCATCATCAAGCTGTGGACTTTTCTTAGCTATTTTTCGGGCATGTCAAATAATGCGATTAATCGCAATGAATTAACTACATAATAAGTGTTTTTTAATTGGTCAATCGCTTATTCTACTGTATATTTTCACAAGTATTTTTATAAGAAAAAACTCCAGTTGTGGACTTTTCTTAGCTGTTTTTTGGGCATGTCAAATAATGCGATTAATCGCAAATTGATTAACTAATTAATAAGTATTTTTTAATTTGTCAATCGCCTACTCTACTGTTTGGGTTTACAAGTTTTTTCATCGTAAAAAAATATATAGTATATAAATTGTGGACTTTTCTCAGCTATTTTTGTGTATGATTAAAATGGATTAATTGCATCGATTAATTACGGATCACTATAACGAATCTCTCGACACAAGCACCAGTATGGAAGTAAATAAATATATAATATTCATAGGTTTGAATAGTTTTTTATGAAATAATTCAACTGAAAAATGTCTTTATTTAAAAATTGAATAAAAAAAAAACATAACTAATATTAATATTTTATAATATTTTTTACAATTTACAATATTAATGAATGCATGTATTTAACACGTAGAATTTGATTCTTATCATAATAATTACAAATATTTTTTTTTATCAAAAATGTTGGTACAATAGAGTCACCAGACCAATAGAGTACCGAGCTACTGTCATACTTTGAAAAAAACAATTTTCAACCAAAAAAAAAATCAGTTCATATTCTGATGTAAACCAGCGCCTCCTTTTGTTTATTTAACAATATACAGTCAAATACATTATTTTTCATATTCTTTTGTATATACAGTATATATATTATTTCCATCATATTTGAGCTCTTTTTCTGCAACCCTTCTTTCTTTTACCTCGATGGCCCCTCGTAATCCGACAATGGTGTACAGTATAAAGTCCTTTTCCAGGGTGTCCCCCTGCCTGCGCCCAACATTGTCATGAACCCCTGATCCTCACGACTTCCTCTCATGCACTTAGGAGACGTTTGCTTCGCAACATTCCCCGGCGGAGACGCCTCAGTGCGGCTCTAATCAAGCAGGGAAACGCACATTAGAGTCGGGGGTGCATGTGTTCTGACCCGGCGTAGAGTCGGGGCGACAGATGTGGGCGTGTTTGTCGCTGATCCAAAAAAAAAAAAGAACCCTTGTAAGAAGAACCTTTTTGTTTCATCAGTGATTGAACATTAACAACGTTCAACGAGTGCCACAAGGTCGCCGCTCGTGTGCGTCGACGCGTCGTCAACCATCCACTTATGAAAGAAACATAGGATCTAAAAATAGTCAAGGACGGCGGTGGTGGGGGGTTAGGGGGTCTCAACACAAACACATCTTTAACTTGGACACAAACGTTGGCCCCGGGGGTCGCAGACGCACGATCGACGTCACCGTTCTCCTCGCCGGCGGAACCATTGACAGGCCGTGGAATCAGGTCACGTGACCAGTGTGACGCCATCAATGTAACATCCAGCAAACGGACCGATCGGTTCTGTCCTCTGGCTCGGTCCGGGGCTGGATCAGGTCCAGAGACTTCATGTTCCATTATTAGCAACAACTGGATCCTCACACGCGACTGAATGGACTAATACTCCTGATGAAGGCCAGAGAATCAAAGATAGTTTTTACCTTAGTAGAAGGATAGCAACATTCTAGCTGCAACTTAGCCTCAGTAAGCTAGTTAGCATTAGCATCAGGATAAACATTACTGTCATTTTTTTTAAAGTTATTTTTGTGAGTAATAAATATTTGTCAATGTTTTTACCACTTAAAATGAAGGCACTGATGCTGTCTTAACGTGTACTGTAAACCAGGGACCTCGAAGAAGTACGCGTTTTGGGACTCGGCCTTTCCTGAGGTCATCCAAGAAAGTCTACCTGAGGACATCCTAGGCTGTCTTCCTGAGAATGTCCAAACTGTCTTTCCTGTGGACGTCCAAGACTGTCTTTCCTGAGGACGTCCAAGACTGTCTTTTTGAGGATGTCCAAGACTGTCTTCCCGAGGACGTCCAAAACTGTCTTCCCGAGGACGTCCAAGACTGTCTTCCTGAGAATGTCCAAACTTTGTTTCCTGAGGACGTCCAAGACGGTCTTCCCGAGGACGTCCAAGACTGTCTTCCTGAGAATGTCCAAACTGTCTTCCCAAGGATGTCCAAGACCGTCTTCCTGAGGACTTCCAAGACTGTCTTCCCGAGGACGTCCAAGACTGTCTTCCTGAGAATGTCCAAACTGTCTTTCCTGAGGACGTCCAAGACTGTCTTTCCTGAGGACGTCCAAGACTGTCTTTCCTGAGGACGTCCAAGACTGTCTTTTTGAGGACGTCCAAGACTGTCTTTCCGGAGGACGTCCAAGACTGTCTTTTTGAGGACGTCCAAGACTGTCTTTCCGGAGGACGTCCAAGACTGTCTTTCCCGAGGACGTCCAAGACGGTCTTTCCTGAGGACGTCCAAGACTGTCTTTCCTGAGGACGTCCAAGACCGTCTTCCCGAGGACATCCAAGACTGTCTTTCCCGAGGACGTCCAAGACTGTCTTTCCCGAGGACGTCCAAGACGGTCTTTCCTGAGGACGTCCAAGACTGTCTTTCCCGAGGACGTCCAAGACTGTCTTTCCCGAGGACGTCCAAGACTGTCTTCCTGAGGACGTCCAAGACGGTCTTTCCTGAGGACGTCTAAGACTGTCTTTCCCGAGGACGTCCAAGACTGTCTTCCTGAGGACGTCCAAGACGGTCTTTCCCGAGGACGTCCAAGACTGTCTTCCCGAGGACGTCCAAGACCGTCTTTCCTGAGGACGTCCAAGACTGTCTTTCCTGAGGACGTCCAAGACTGTCTTTCCTGAGGACGTCCAAGACTGTCTTCCTGAAGACGTCCAAGACCGTCTTCCTGAAGACGTTCAAACTGTCTTCCAAGACTGTCTTCCTGAGGACATCCAAGACTGTCTTCCTGAAGACGTTCAAGACTGTCTTCCTGAGGACATCCAAGACTGTCTTCCTGAGGACGTCCAAGACGGTCTTTCCTGAGGATGTCCAAGACTGTCTTTCCTGAGGACATCCAAGACTGTCTTTCCTGAGGACGTCCAAGACTGTCTTTCCCGAGGACGTCCAAGACTGTCTTCCTGAGAATGTCCAAACTGTCTTTCCTGAGGACGTCCAAGACGGTCTTTCCTGAGGACGTCCAAACTGTCTTTCCTGTGGACGTCCAAGACTGTCTTTCCTGAGGACGTCCAAGACTGTCTTTCCCAAGGACGTCCAAGACTGTCTTTCCCGAGGACGTCCAAGACTGTCTTCCTGAGAATGTCCAAACTGTCTTTCCTGAGTACGTCCAAGACTGTCTTTCCCGAGGACGTCCAAGACTGTCTTTCTGAGAATGTCCAAACTGTCTTTCCTGAGGACGTCCAAGACGGTCTTTCCTGAGGACGTCCAAGACTGTCTTTCCTGAGGACGTCCAAGACTGTCTTCCCGAGGACGTCCAAGACTGTCTTCCTGAGAATGTCCAAACTGTCTTTCCTGAGGACGTCCAAGACGGTCTTTCCTGAGGACGTCCAAGACTGTCTTTCCTGAGGACGTCCAAGACTGTCTTTCCCGAGGACGTCCAAGACTGTCTTTCCCGAGGACGTCCAAGACTGTCTTTCCTGAGGACGTCCAAGACGGTCTTTCCTGAGGACGTCCAAGACTGTCTTTCCTGAGGACGTCCAAGACTGTCTTCCTGAAGACGTCCAAGACCGTCTTCCTGAAGACGTTCAAACTGTCTTCCAAGACTGTCTTCCTGAGGACATCCAAGACTGTCTTCCTGAAGACGTTCAAGACTGTCTTCCTGAGGACATCCAAGACTGTCTTCCTGAGGACCAGGTCCAGGTACTTTAAGTGCAGCAACAAGAACAATACCACGCATGTGTTGAGGAATAAATCCCTTCAGGTCACAGAACAAACGTTCACCTGGTGCTTGTCATCCAAGTGTGGCGCGAGAGAAGCTAATCACAGGGACACATGTTCTCGTCCCTTCACACCAACACTCCACGTCTCCCGAGACACTTCAAACCTCCTCCGACGCCGTCAAGGATGCTCACACTTATGCGGAGACACGAGGCGACTCGTTGACACAGCGCGTCCTCCGTCGCTGGAGTGCGTCCTCTGGTCTCGGATGAGATTATCACCCCCCACAGGCTCGCCCCGTGTCGCCCTAAAAAGATTAACCTCATCATTGTCCCGGGCAATAATGACGGCATAAAAGGGGCCACGGCTCGCAGCATGGGGCCACAACGCTCGACACTAATGCCGTCGACATATATTCGCTCCGCACCAGGAAGTAGGTCAGAACTGGTGAAGTTGAGGCACGAGCCCGAAACATTCATTTAAGTCACGGTGTCAGAGTCAGTGGACAGACCATAATAATCCAAAACAAATGTTGTTATTTTAATCCCTATAAGAGCTCAGTGTGTCAGGAGTTTTTATCTCGAGTAAACAACACAAGCAACTGGTGACAAAATGACAGTACAGTTGCTCCAAAACTACACTTTAACATTTGAACGCATTTGTTTTTATTTTACACAAAATGAATCATAAAACTACTGTATACATGTTCAAGGAATGTATCTAATGTAGCGACGGAAGTGTGGGCAGCTTGAAAATGATCCCTGATTTTGTATTTGTTTATTAGCTCAGAGCAGTGTGAGCGGCTCTTCTTCAGGTGCTTAAATATTGTAATAGACCTGCATGATTTTATCTTTTTACACTCTGTTAGAGAGAGAATGAGCTCCGTTTAGGTCACAATACAATAGAGTTTATCTATAAAGTATTACATGTTGTCCTGTCGTAAAAATGTCCCCAATTTGCTCTTAGAAATATCGAATTAAGAAAATTGAAGTTAAGTTTCTACTGCAGTCGCTAAGCTAGCAAGTATAGCATCAAGAGTAGCATTATTAGCATCAAGAGTAGCAATTATTATACCTTTATAGATGATAATAAAGTATTTATTTGTTTATTTGAATTTTATTTTAATAAACCCGATTCAATCTTTGATCTTTGACTGTACTTATTTGGCCCTAATAAGTAAGTAAGTAAGTAAGTAAGTAAGTAATATTTATTTATATAGCGCTTTTCCAGACCAGGGTCACAAAGCGCTTTAACAATCAAAACAATACTCAAAAAAGTATATACTTTAAAGATCAAGATAATACTGAGAACAACACAGGAGTTCCAGAAATTCAAGGAAAAGCCTGAACAAATAGAAACGTCTTAAGATGTTTCTTAAAGGAGTCAGTAGATCATCAAACACAAAGAGAGAGAAGATCGTTCCAAAGCTTAGGAGCAACAGCCTGAAAAGATTTCTCTCCTCTGGTCCTGAAAAAAAGTATGTCCTGAGTAAAAGTATGAAGATTATATTAGTTCTAATATAACCTGTTTATTAAAGGAATGTATTGTGTTTTTGTTTTTTTTATTTGAGTTTCTTAAAAAAGTATTGAAAGGAACATTTTCAAATATACTGATATCCACCTTTTTCCCAATGATTCAATGAATCTTCATCTCCATCATTTTCTTTCAGGATTTAACTTTGTTATGAGTGATGGGTGGGAAAAAAAAACCCCACAATGCACTGCAAGAGTCGCAGCGATCACGACCGCCACTCTTCTCCCCGGGTTCACGTGACATCATGTCATCACATGTGTCGCACGCGTTCCTCGCCGCCAGTTCGACTGCCACGAAAAAAAACAACAAAAGTCGTCCGCGGAGATGAACACTGACCTCGGCGTCTCTGGGACGCCATGACCTCGGAGCAGCTGCTAAATCTTGTGAATTACATTCCACCGCCGAGCCTCCGTCGGATGATGTCAAACGCTAAGTGGCTAAAAATACAGCGGCGTGCAGCGGGGGACGACCACGGGAAGTCATCGGCGTGGAAGAAACATGCAAAGGGCAGGAACTCACTGAAGAGCGAGTCCGCCCGCCGTCCGCCGCGGGGCGAGGAAGTCCATCGGACGGTCGGGGGGGGGTTTCTGGTTTGAACGCCGGAGTCCACGGAGAACGTCGGGCGGAGGAGGTGAAGAAAAAGGGGTGGCGTCGTGGGAACTGAACTAATCGATGCAGCCTTCAGTCTCTCCCCACATTCACAGTGACATTTGTTCGAGGAGCGCCGGAGAAAGAACTTCACCGCCGACATGGTGATTCAATTAGAGAGGCCGCCTCCATTTTTCTCCTGCCTCGTGTCTTCTTGTAAGTAAGTGATTGCTATTTGTAAAGCGCCCTTTTTCTTGGACCAGGGTCACGAGGCGCTTAAACAATCGAACGATACACAGTTGAAATACATACTTTAAAAGATCAAGACAACACAGAGATGAATAAGAGAAGTTAAGAAAAAGCTCAAATAAAAGTGTCTTGAGATGTTTCTTGAAGGAGTCAGTAGATCATCAAACACAGATGTTTCTTGAAGGAGTCAGTAGATCATCAAACACAGATGTTTCTTGAAGGAGTCAGTAGATCATTAAACACAGAGATGTTTCTTGAAGGAGTCAGTAGATCATCAAACACAGAGATGTTTCTTGAAGGAGTCAGTAGATCATCAAACACAGATGTTTCTTGAAGGAGTCAGTAGATCATCAAACACAGATGTTTCTTGAAGGAGTCAGTAGATCATCAAACACAGATGTTTCTTGAAGGAGTCAGTAGATCATCAAACACAGATGTTTCTTGAAGGAGTCAGTAGATCATTAAACACAGAGATGTTTCTTGAAGGAGTCAGTAGATCATCAAACACAGATGTTTCTTGAAGGAGTCAGTGGATCATCAAACACACAGATGTTTCTTGAAGGAGTCAGTAGATCATCAAACACAGATGTTTCTTGAAGGAGTCAGTAGATCATCAAACACAGATGTTTCTTGAAGGAGTCAGTAGATCATCAAACACAGATGTTTCTTGAAGGAGTCAGTAGATCATCAAACACAGATGTTTCTTGAAGGAGTCAGTAGATCATCAAACACAGATGTTTCTTGAAGGAGTCAGTAGATCATCAAACACAGATGTTTCTTGAAGGAGTCAGTAGATCATCAAACACAGATGTTTCTTGAAGGAGTCAGTAGATCATCAAACACAGATGTTTCTTGAAGGAGTCAGTAGATCATCAAACACAGATGTTTCTTGAAGGAGTCAGTAGATCATCAAACACAGATGTTTCTTGAAGGAGTCAGTAGATCATTAAACACAGATGTTTCTTGAAGGAGTCAGTAGATCATCAAACACAGATGTTTCTTGAAGGAGTCAGTAGATCATCAAACACAGATGTTTCTTGAAGGAGTCAGTAGATCATCAAACACAGATGTTTCTTGAAGGAGTCAGTAGATCATCAAACACAGATGTTTCTTGAAGGAGTCAGTAGATCATCAAACACAGATGTTTCTTGAAGGAGTCAGTAGATCATCAAACACAGATGTTTCTTGAAGGAGTCAGTAGATCATCAAACACAGATGTTTCTTGAAGGAGTCATTAGATCATCAAACACAGATGTTTCTTGAAGGAGTCAGTAGATCATCAAACACAGATGTTTCTTGAAGGAGTCAGTAGATCATCAAACACAGATGTTTCTTGAAGGAGTCAGTAGATCATCAAACACAGATGTTTCTTGAAGGAGTCAGTAGATCATTAAACACAGAGATGTTTCTTGAAGGAGTCAGTAGATCATCAAACACAGAGATGTTTCTTGAAGGAGTCAGTAGATCATCAAACACAGATGTTTCTTGAAGGAGTCAGTAGATCATCAAACACAGATGTTTCTTGAAGGAGTCAGTAGATCATCAAACACAGATGTTTCTTGAAGGAGTCAGTGGATCATCAAACACAGATGTTTCTTGAAGGAGTCAGTAGATCATCAAACACAGATGTTTCTTGAAGGAGTCAGTAGATCATCAAACACAGATGTTTCTTGAAGGAGTCAGTAGATCATCAAACACAGATGTTTCTTGAAGGAGTCAGTAGATCATCAAACACAGATGTTTCTTGAAGGAGTCAGTAGATCATCAAACACAGATGTTTCTTGAAGGAGTCAGTAGATCATCAAACACAGATGTTTCTTGAAGGAGTCAGTAGATCATCAAACACAGATGTTTCTTGAAGGAGTCAGTAGATCATCAAACACAGATGTTTCTTGAAGGAGTCAGTAGATCATCAAACACAGATGTTTCTTGAAGGAGTCAGTAGATCATCAAACACAGATGTTTCTTGAAGGAGTCAGTAGATCATCAAACACAGATGTTTCTTGAAGGAGTCAGTAGATCATCAAACACAGATGTTTCTTAAAGGAGTCAGTAGATCATCAGACACAGATGTTTCTTGAAGGAGTCAGTAGATCATCAAACACAGATGTTTCTTGAAGGAGTCAGTAGATCATCAAACACAGAGATGGTTCCAGAGCTTAGGAGCAACAGTCTGGAAGGATTTCTCTCCTCTGGTCCTGAAGTTCAGGAACCATCAGTAGATTCTGATCCACAGACCTCAGAGCCCGAGCTGGGGTGTAAGTCTGGATCAGAATCTACTGATGGAAGGTCTGACCATGAATAGATCTGTGAGTTCTTCTACTAGAGCAGCTCAGAAACGTATCCAAATTGAAACACGCGGCCAGAAGAACGACCCACTATCAAGCTGAATGTTTAGCAACCGCAGAAGCCAGCGTTAGCTTGTCTGATGATCTATTAACTTCAGGCTCATCCAAGGTTGAGACAAGGTCACATGACTTTTCCCTCCTTAGTTCCAGCTCTTCTGAGAGAATCCTGGTCTCCTAGTCAGGATTAGTCCAGATCACCGGGCTGAGTGGCATAAGTTTGAGTTTCCAGTTTCAGATTTTGACTGTGCGACACTGTTTGATTGAAAGAACAAAAACTTGTTGAACTACTGTGGTACTTCAGTGAGTCCAAGGTCGTCTTAGAACTCACAGTTATGACATTGTTTGGAGTCAAGTCCCCTTCAAACTAAAATAAAACCCTTTTCTGACTCCTTTTCAACTTAATAAGTGAAGTCATCGGTATATTGAACGGTTTGATTAAATGTTGTAACATTTAATTTGTTTCCAGAATAATTTAACTCAACCATTTGTTTATTGACAGGTTCAATCATTGTTTATTAAATAATTTAATATTTATCTTGCTTTTGAATAACTGAATCTAAAAAAAAATGTTGAGTTTGATATTCTAATTACAACTACTCAGAATTTAAAAAAGATTTAGTAGCCTTTCAAATTCATTATAAATGTTGGTATGAAAGTGTAAGTAAGTAAGTAAGTAAGTAATATTTAATTATATAGCGCTTTTTGAGACCAGGGTCACAAAGCGCTTAAACAATCAAAACAATACTCAAAAAAGTACATACTTTAAAGGTCAAGATAATACTGAGAACAACACAGGAGTTCCAGAAAATCAAGGAAAAGCCTGAACAAATAGAAACGTCTTAAGGTGTTTCTTAAAGGAGTCAGTAGATCCATCAAGAACAAAAAGAGAGAAGATCGTTCCACGGCAACAGCCTGAAAAGATTTCTCTCCTCTTCCTAGCCGTGTGCGTGGAACCATCAGTAGATTCTGATCCACAGACCTCAGAGCCCGAGCTGGGGTGTAAGTCTGGATCAGATCAGTGATGTAAGGAGGAGCCTGACCATGAATAGATCTGAAAGTAAGAACCAGAATTTTAAAGTTGATCCTGAAAGAAACTGGAAGCCAGTGAAGAGTTTGAAGGATCAGAGAAATGTGAGTTCTTCTACTAGAGCGGCTCAGAATTCTGGCTGCAAAGTTTTGTATCAACTGCAGACGAGACGATCCTTCTTGTTAAGACATGAAAACAAACTGTTACAATAGTCCAGACGAGAAGAAACAAACACATGGATTACAAGATCCAGATCATGTTCCGACAACATTTTCCTAAGTTTAGAGATTTTTCTCAGTTGAAGGAAACAGTTTCTGGTCAGTTTTCTGCACCAGTGTCACTACACAAAACCAAAAGAGTACCGAGCTACTGGATCGACACTTTCAGCCAATCGTGAAACACGCAGACGATCAGGTGACAACATCAAAGCACTGAGGCCTCAATTTAGCGATTTTTCTTCTACAGTTCAAATGTCAAGATCAACCCGTGGTTTCTGACGTCAAAGGGTTGATGTTATACTCAGACGAGCCTGTATAAGAGGAACCCTGCGCCGTCTCTCAGGAAACTGGTCCTAATGATACTTCCTTTGCAGAGCGTGAGCAGAAACACGCCAGGAAGGTCTATATGCTTATGAATGTTAAACATGTGACCCGGGTCGGACTCCGTTTCATATTCATGACCTTCCAGCTAATCCTTCTCAACAGTGTGTGCCATCTTCCTTCCTGACGCTCGACTTCTTTGCTCGCCCGGCGTGACCATGTGAAGGATCCGCGGCCTCCTCCTCCTCCTCTTCTTCTTCTTCTTCTTCTTCTTCTGTTTGTCAGGAGCTGGCCGTGCATCTGCTGCAGGAGAGAGCGAGGATGGAGGGAGCGCGGCGGGAAGCTTTAACAAGGTGTGACAGGGACAATCATGGCAGATATGCCTCGTCCAGTCCAGCCGGCATCTCATCTTCACCCCCTCTCCGCCCCCCCACGCCCAGTGCAGCCATTTCTCTGCAGACCCCCCACGCTCCCATCCCACCCCTGCACCGCGGGCCACTGCTTCTGCCTTCATTTACTTTGTTTCCACGTTCGCTCCCCGACGGTGACGTCGTTATTTTTAGTTCTCCTCGGCCGGGCATTTGTGTGTCGGTTCAAGATCCCGCCTGATTTCCGAGTCATCGACATGCCGAGCTCACTCCACCTCTGGAGTGAGGCCCCCCCAACCCCCCTGACGGGGGGTCAACACCTGTTCGGCAGCCCCCCGCAGGTGAGCCAGCTCGAGCGAACCCCGAGGCCCGTGCAGGAGGCGGGAACGTCGGGATGCGACGGAAGTAATTGGGTGGAGAAAAGGAAAGCGTTTTTTGTCCTCCAGCTGTCAGAGACCCCACACTGCGAGACCTGCCACTCATGGATCACACCGCCGGTTGCTCCGGGGATTAACTTCCCTTCAGAACGGGGTCACCATTGAAGCAATTAAAGCCATCATTAGGGATGCGTGCCGACACTCCACCGGCTCCGACATGAACGCTGATACTTATTTAAATAAGACGGGTGTACTGACACGGGCGGCGCATTTGTCGCCACCATTAATACCAAGAATACCAAAGAAGTGCCAGTGCTGTGTCTCAAATCGCATACTTGCGTACTCAAAGTTAGTATTTTTAGTGCGTAAGTGCGTCTCAATTATTAGTATGAGAAATTTAGTGCGCCATGCACACTAAATTGGCGTACTTAAACGCCCACAAAACTGAGTATGGATCGATGGACACTTATCAACCCAAACGGCTCCATCATAGTGACGCTTTAAACCGAAGTTACGTCATATATAAATATATATATATTCATATACTTACAGGTGTATTTTCAGCAGCAGTAGGAGGATAAACACGTCTTCGCTGCTGATACCAGCTTAAATATCTCGCGAATATTTCGATTCTCATATTTTTTCTTTATTTCTTTTTCCAAACTTGCAAAACGTGCTGCCAGCAGGTGGCGATAGCGTTCAAACAGCTGGTTGCAACCATCGTTAAATAGAAGTAGAAGAAGAAGCTGTCGCGTCATTTCCTGTTAGTGTGTAGCAGCAGAGTTTGATTTGAGACATACTATCTGTGGAGAATTTGTCCGTACTAGTTAGTATGCACACTATCCTGATGCATACTAACTTCTAGTATACTAAGAGAAGCTTGAATAACTGCCTCTCCGTCAAATCCAAAGCAGACGGTTGAGGCTCCTTGGACACCTTTCCAGGGTGCCCCCTGAACAGCTCTCTTCGGGAGGCAGGTAAGTCTAATCGTGGGACACCATAAAAATGTTATCGCCCTTCACATTGGTTCATGTTAGCCACACTGTACTCGACTACATTATTTCTGGTGTGTTTACGACAGTATGCGCGGCAGGTAGGATTTTCCGTTGCTGTCCTCGCTGTGGTTCCGAGCGAGCTAAAGCCAGCGCTAAAATAAGTGACGTTGACCAACTGCCGGCCACCGATTGGTCAGAGAGTGACGCGTCATCAGCGTGACTCCTAACTCAAGAAACAAACCCGCCATTGAAAAAAAAAAACAGTACGGGAAGGAGTACGGTATGTCGGCCCAAAATTCCATCGCCCGAGGCCGGGGTCCAGACTTAGATCTCTCTGGGAAGTAAACCATGACCTGCATGCTATGACAGCCACGTGTCTCGTGGGAAAAAAGCAACAATAGTGGGGACAGAAGTCTTGACCTCAGCAGTGGATGGAATTCTTCAGAACTTTTTCCAGGTGCCGTTAACAGAAACGTATCGGTTTGGCACCGGCATCCCATAGAACCAAAACTATACCCGAGTCTTTATGGATAAAATAGGCTCTACTTTGGATTGACTGAAACTCCTACCTGACCCCCCCTCAAACACCTAAATCTAATTCTGTTTCAAATGTATCTCGCTCTGCTTCCTGCCCTGTTTTCCCTGTCGTGATTTCAAACTCTCCTTAGTCACCAGCTGTTCACACACTCGCTTCTCTTTCTCCTCTTCCAATCTGCTGGAAAGCAACACACACACTGCCTGCTGTATCCGTCTGGCACGCAACCACCGCTTGAACGCTCCGCTAACATGAACACAAGCCTTGTTCAAGTCGAGCCAGAACCGCGGTCCAACATTGCTAACAAGCTCCTTCCACCGATATCCAAGTCGCTGATCAACAGAGAGCGGGATGACATGTGGCGAGGAGATGAGAAACCGGCGCAGCTGAGGGTTTGAATCAGCGTCATCCCATCGGAGCTCGTCCTTCAACTTTGTTGTTCCTCCCGGTGGACACGAATGCTCCATAGATAAACATGTTCGGGCCATTCAGCCGACCATTGTAAGTGTTCACGGCGGTTTTAGGAGCCGGGTGACGGTGATTCGCTCGGACCACGACAATGTCACCGCGGCCGCCGATGCAAAGTCACGAGGGCGAGATGGACACAGGAAGTTTGTGTGGGAGTCGAGCCGGGGCTTCCAGGGCAAATGTGTCCTTTCTCTGTCGTGTTCAGGGCCAACGGATATTGACAAAAATGTAAATAGCAGTGGCACAACAATGAAAGCAGTGTCTACCAAACTGCATATACAGAGTTAGCTATGTGTTTGGATAGTATTTTCCCGCCCAAGGCACTTTTTACAAACTAGAACGTCCTCGAACTTTCCTGCTTCAGGTTTTTGGAAGCCGACTAAAGCCCTATTTGCACGGGATAAGTATTACCTGGGGACCTCTGTGTTTTGTAAATTACGCCCTTTCTTCTGTGTTATTTTAAGTGCATTCACACGGGATAAACTACGTCTGTAAAATAGTCATTTTTACTGACATTACCTAGAGATACAGATGTAAAAAGCAATTACTAAAAGAGAAAGTTAGTGTAACCAACTGTTGTTAGAGAAGATAAAGTGGACAACCTTTAATTTTCTTTAGTTTCTAAACTTGAGACGCTCAACAGCGAGCGCGCTTTCCTGCACAAAAATTTGCCCCAACATTATTCTTACAGAAAAGACACTGTTACAGTAGTGTAACCAAGTGTATTCGTGCGGGAAACAACGAGGCTGGAACTTAGTTTGTAGCCGTGCAGCGCGCACGTCTTCTTTACTTTCGTCATGCGGAACACACCCCCCAACAACAACACACTCGATCTACTTCCTTTTCAATCCCTTCAAAATAAAACAAGCGGAAGTAAATATTAACACGAGTGCCTAGAAGTCCGTTACAGTGACATATACGCCGCATTCAGAATTACAAACACAGACATGGCGCATTCACACGAGATTAAATCACTCAAAAATGATAACTTGCAGTATCCTAGATGAGTAGCTAGCATAGCTAGCATAACTAGCATAGCTAGCATAGCATAGCTGTCCCACAGAACCACTCGTGTCTCAAATAAAAGCACAGTTTGTAAAACCGTCCTCACTCGTCTCCGGCTCGATACATCGGATGATAATTCTCGTCACACAGCAAAGAAATCTACAAGAAATGCACATTATCACCAATTAGTCGTCCATTTCCTGCGCGAACACGATTCACCTCCAGACGCGGAGCAGGATTTAAGAAGGTTATTACCACAAATCACGCTGTCACCATAAACAAGGTGAGACGACAGACAGGGTGACTTTGCTTCAAATACACTCTGTATTTTTGATATATCAGAGCAGATGGAAACCCTCCCCAGACTAACACTGCGGGATGACAAGGGTCAGGCGGAGGTCTAGGTTGACGGGATTCGCAAACTTGATTTGAGAAAATCAAAATGCTGGAATATGCGTGTCAGCGTTAAACAACTGGCGAAATAGCGTCTGCACCGGTGTGAGTGTGTGAGTGAGACAGAGATTAGACTAAAGTGTGTGTGTGTGTGTGTGTCTAAATATTTACCAGCTCAGAGCAGAGGCTCATTATCATAAAGATGGATTCAGGCAGAGTTGCTCACCTTTTCACTCGTGTTTCACCAAAAACACTTCAGCAACGTCAGCCAAACATTCGCACAAACATCTTTTGAGTTCCACAATAAATACACAACGCTGACCCCAATGGTTGTTGTAACACAAATCCCATAACGCATTGCAACAGTGAGAGTTTTTTTTTTATAAAGGAGCTGAGGGAGGTTTTCTGCTGGAGAAGTGGGGATTTGAACCTTCAACCTTCTGACTGTGATGTTGGCAAGTGTGTGAGTTTGTGGCTCTGGGCTTGTGAGGCAATATCTGGCGCAGAGAGGTCGACTCGGGGGGGTCGAGGGGGTCGGATTATTAAGGAATAAAGGGTCGGGGAGGCAAACTTCCCGAGCTTTTTCTTGAAGAATGTGGGCAGTTAAACTGTGGCCGTGTTTCCTGCCGTCCTCAGCCACCTAATGAGAGCGAGGAGGCGGAGGTTTTAATTTTTAATAACAAAGATGGAACACGACAGGCCTGTGGAGGAAGCGAGGAGACGAGACGAGCGAGGAGACGAGACGAGCGAGGAGACGAGACGAGCGAGGAGACGAGACGAGCGAGGAGACGAGACGAGCGAGGAGACGAGACGAGCGAGGAGACGAGACGAGCGAGGAGACCACGAAGAGCGAGGAGACGAAACAACCGAGACGAGACGAGCGAGGAGACGAGACGAGCGAGGAGACGAGACGAGCGAGGAGACGAGACGAGCGAGGAGACCGAGACCGAGGAGACGAGGAGACGAGACGAGACGAGCGAGGAGACGAGACGAGCGAGGAGAGAGACGAGCGAGGAGACGAGACGAGCGAGGAGACGAGACGAGCCCCCCACCCCACCCAGAGCAGCGAGGAGACGAGACGAGCGAGGAGACGAGACGAGCGAGGAGACGAGACGAAAGAGCGAGGAGAGGAGACGAGCGAGACGAGCGAGGAGACCGAGACGAGCGAGAGAGACGAGAGACAGACGAGCGAGCGAGACGAGACCAGCAGGAGACTGAGACGAGCGAGGAGACGAGACGAGCGAGGAGACGAGACGAGCGAGGAGACGAGACGAGCGAGGAGACGAGACGAGCGAGGAGACGAGACGAGTGAGGAGATGGAGACGAGACGAGCGAGGAGACGAGACGAGCGAGGAGACGAGAGAGAGCGAGGAGACGAGACGAGCGAGGAGACGAGACGAGCGAGGGACCCAGAGACGAGCGAGGAGACGAGACGAGCGAGGAGACGAGACGAGCGAGGAGACGAGACGAGCGAGGAGACGAGCGAGGAGACGAGACGAGCGAGGAGACGAGACGAGCGAGGAGACGAGACGAGCGAGGAGACGAGACGAGCGAGGAGACGAGACGAGCGAGGAGACGAGACGAAGCGAGGAGACGACACGAGCGAGGAGACGAGACGAGCGAGGAGACGAGACGAGACCGAGGAGCACTTTCCGGGCCGGCAACCGCAGCGAGACGAGCACGAGCGAGACGAGACGAGCGAGGAGACGAGACCCGAGCGAGGAGACGAGACGAGCGAGGAGATACGAGACGAGACGAGGAGAGGAGACGAGCGAGGAGACGAGACGCAGAGCGAGGAGACGAGACGAGCGAGGAGAGACGAGACGAGCGAGGAGACGAGACAAGAGACGAGACGAAAGGAAGCCGAGAGGAGACGAAGCGAGGAGACGAGAGACGAGCGAGCGACGAGACGAGCGAGGAGACGAGCGAGGAGACGAGACGAGCGAGGAGACGAGACGAGCGAGGAGACGAGACGAGCGAGGAGACGAGACGAGCGAGGAGACGAGACGAGCGAGGAGAAGCGAGACGAGACGAGAAGACGAGACGAGCGAGGAGACGAGACGAGCGAGGAGACGAGACCGAGACGAGTGAGGAGACCGAGACGAGCGAAGGAGACGAGACGAGAGACGAGAGACGAGGACGAGCGAGACGAGCGAGAGACGAGACGAGCTCTGAGGAGACCCGAGACCCGAGCGAGGAGACCGAGAAGGGGGGGGGGGGGGACGAGGCGAGGAGACGAGACGAGCGAGGAGACGAGACGAGCGAGGAGACGAGACGAGCGAGGAGACGAGCGAGGAGACGAGCGAGGAGACGAGACGAGCGAGGAGACGAGACGAGCGAGGAGACGGGACGAGCGAGGAGACGAGCGAGGAGACGAGACGAGCGAGGAGACGAGACGAGCGAGGAGACGAGCGAGGAGACGAGACGAGCGAGGAGACGAGACGAGCGAGGAGACGAGACGAGCGAGGAGACGAGACGAGCGAGGAGACGAGACGAGCGAGGAGACGAGACGAGCGAGGAGACGAGACGAGCGAGGAGACGAAGACGAGCGAGGAGACCGAGACGAGCCGAGGAGACCGAGACGAGCGAGGAGACGACGAGGAGACGAGAGAGAGGAGACGAGCGAGACCGAGCGAGGAGACGAGACGAGCGAGGAGACGAGACGAGCGAGGAGACGAGCGAGGAGACGAGACGAGCGAGGAGACGAGACGAGCGAGGAGACGAGACGAGCGAGGAGACGAGACGAGCGAGGAGACGAGACGAGACGAGTGAGGAGACGAGACGAGCGAGGAGACGAGCGAGGAGACGAGCGAGGAGACGAGCGAGGAGACGAGCGAGGAGACCGACGAGACGTAGACGAGCGAGGAAAGACGAGACGAGGAGAGACGAGACGAGCGAGGAGACGAGCGAGGAGACGAGACGAGCGAGGAGTCCCGTGACGAGAGGAGGACGTGACGGAGGATGAAGATGTTCCATCAGGTTTATTCTCAGGTGCACGTCGTTTACTCAAGTTTCAATCCAATCAAATGAAATCATTATTGATGTTAAATCACCATTAGTAAGTAAGTGAGTTAGTAAGTAAGTAACAGTTTATTGTAAAGCACCTTTCTAGACCAGGGCCACAAAGCGTTTGAACAATCAGCCAAATGTGAGTTCTTCTACTAGAGCGGTCAACTGCAGGCGAGACAAGATCCTTCTTGTTTAGACACCAGAATAAACTGTTACAAATGTATAAACGAGAGGATATTTTCCTGAGTTAAATGAAACGGACGATTACAACTTAACTATTGCATGTGTCAAATACAACACCCAGGTTTCTCAGGCTCAGTTTGACAGACAGACTGACCTAAGTCGACTAAATTGTTGTTGTTGTGTCAATTGTTGTTATGGTTAAATGGTCGAATATCTTCGTTGAAACAACAAGAACATGTAGAATTATATGTAGTTACAATGACACTGAAGCATGTGTTATTTAACTAAATCTTTTTAGATTTCTGTTCAAGTACATTTGGACACGGAATTGCCTTGATTTTCTGGAACTCATGTTGTGTTATCAGTGTTATCTTGATCTTTAAAGTATATACTTTATTGAATATTGTTTTGATTGTTTAAGCGCTTTGTGACCCTGGTCTCGAAAAGCGCTATACAAATAAGAATTACTTACTTACTTACTTACTTACCTTATATTGTTATAATTTCAATAACTTTAAATGAATAATTAATAAAAGCACCTTATATTGTTAGAATTTCCATCATTTTAAATGAATAAATAATAAAAGCACCTTATATTGTTATAATTTCAAATGAATAAATAATAAAAGCACCTTATATTGTTATAATTTCAAATGAATAAATAATAAAAGCACCTTATATTGTTATAATTTCAAATGAATAAATAATAAAAGCACCTTATATTGTTATAATTTCAAATGAATAAATAATAAAAGCACCTAATATTGTTATAATTTCATATATATAAATAATAAAAGCACCTTATATTGTTACAATTTCCATCATTTTAAATGAATAAATAATAAAAGCACCTTATATTGTTATAATTTCAAATGAATAATTAATAAAAGCATCTTATATTGTTATAATTTCAAATGAATAATTAATAAAAAGCACCTTATATTGTTATAATTTCAAATGAATAATTAATAAAAGCACCTTATATTGTTATAATTTCAAATGAATAATTAATAAAAAGCACCTTATATTGTTATAATTTCAAATGAATAATTAATAAAAGCATCTTATATTGTTATAATTTCAAATGGATAAATAATAAAAGCAACCTATATTGTTATAATTTCAAATGAATAAATAATAAAAGCAACTTATATTGTTATAATTTCAAATGGATAAATAATAAAAGCATCTTATATTGTTATAATTTCAAATGGATAAATAATAAAAGCAACTTATATTGTTATAATTTCAAATGGATAAATAATAAAAGCATCTTATATTGTTATAATTTCAAATGGATAAATTATAATTTTTTTTTATAATAAAATCTTATATTGTTTAATTTCAAATGAATAAATAATAAAAGCACCTTTTTTTTAATTTCAAATGAATAAATAAAAGCACCTTATATTGTTATAATTTCAAATGAATAAATAATAAAAGCACCTTATATTGTTATAATTTCAAATGAATAAATAATAAAAGCACCTTATATTGTTATAATTTCAAATGAATAAATAATAAAAGCACCTTATATTGTTATAATTTCAAATGAATAAATAATAAAAGCATCTTATATTGTTATAATTTCAAATGAATAATTAATAAAAGCACCTTATATTGTTATAATTTCAAATGAATAATTAATAAAAGCACCTTATATTGTTATAATTTCAAATGAATAAATAATAAAAGCACCTTATATTGTTATAATTTCAAATGAATAAATAATAAAAGCACCTTATATTGTTATAATTTCAAATGAATAAATAATAAAAGCACCTTATATTGTTATAATTTCAAATGAATAAATAATAAAAGCACCTTATATTGTTATAATTTCAAATGAATAAATAATAAAAGCACCTTATATTGTTATAATTTCAAATGAATAAATAATAAAAGCACCTTATATTGTTATAATTTCAAATGAATAAATAATAAAAGCACCTTATTTAAATTTCAAATGAATAAATAATAAAAGCATCTTATATTGTTATAATTTCAAATGAATAAATAATAAAAGCATCTTATATTGTTATAATTTCAAATGAATAAATAATAAAAGCACCTTATATTGTTATAATTCCAAATGGATAAATAATAAAAGCACCTTATATTGTTATAATTTCAAATGAATAAATAATAAAAGCACCTTATATTGTTATAATTTCAAATGAATAAATAATAAAAGCACCTTATATTGTTATAATTTCAAATGAATAAATAATAAAAGCACCTTATATTGTTATAATTTCAAATGAATAAATAATAAAAGCACCTTATATTGTTATAATTTCAAATGAATAAATAATAAAAGCACCTTATATTGTTATAATTTCAAATGAATAAATAATAAAAGCACCTTATATTGTTATAATTTCAAATGGATAAATAAAAAAAAAAAGCACCTTATATTGTTATAATTTCAAATGAATAAATAATAAAAAGCACCTTATATTGTTATAATTTCAAATGAATAAATAATAAAAGCACCTTATATTGTTATAATTTCAAATGGATAAATAATAAAAGCATCTTATATTGTTATAATTTCAAATGAATAAATAATAAAAGCACCTTATATTGTTATAATTCCAAATGGATAAATAATAAAAAAGCACTTTATATTGTTATAATTTCAAATGAATAAATAATAAAAGCACCTTATATTGTTATAATTTCAAATGAATAAATAATAAAAGCACCTTATATTGTTATAATTCCAAATGGATAAATAATAAAAGCACCTTATATTGTTATAATTTCAAATGAATAAATAATAAAAGCACCTTATATTGTTATAATTTCAAATGAATAAATAATAAAAGCACCTTATATTGTTATAATTTCAAATGAATAAATAATAAAAGCACCTTATATTGTTATAATTTCAAATGAATAAATAATAAAAGCACCTTATATTGTTATAATTTCAAATGGATAAATAATAAAAGCACCTTATATTGTTATAATTTCAAATGAATAAATAATAAAAGCACCTTATATTGTTTGAATTTCAAATGAATAAATAATAAAAGCACCTTATATTGTTAGAATTTCAAATGAATAAATAATAAAAGCACCTTATATTGTTATAATTTCAAATGAATAAATAATAAAAGCACCTTATATTGTTTGAATTTCAAATGAATAAATAATAAAAGCACCTTAAGTAAAACACTCATGTATCCGTTCATCTGTGAAGCGAGAATCATAAATGAAACGTCACAAATGCGAGTGGATCAGGAGCGAGCGCTGCTCATCGTGGAGGTCATCAAGCGCACGTGTGCGAGCGAGCCGACGTCGGAGTCAAAGGTCAGCGTCGCTCACGCTGCCGTGCCGTGTGTCAGCGAGACCCTTCGCTCCGGCGCCCACAATAGTCCTCAAACCCAACCGAGCGTCAGAACCTGGATCCGCACGAACAACGCTCTGTATCAACAGCGATAAGTCGCCCGCCGTCCGAACCCGACGCCAACAATGACGAGCGCCGTAATCCCTGGAGCGGCGCCACCTGTTCCCGATCGAACCTGGAACCTGGTATTATCAGATTTGGGGGCCGCGGCACCAACATCCACTTAGGTGGACGGGAGAACTCGGAGGCAGGGTTCCAAGGCGGCGGAGCTTTTGCCAAAGACACAATCACGACACCGGCCGACATCTTGTTACACACTTAATAGAATTGACACAAACAGTGTCGCTCAAAAGAAAATCAACTATTATCGTACGATTATCGCGTTGTTACGGACGTTTCTGTCCAATTATCGTCTCCACCTGTCGACATTTTTGAACCGTCTCTCTCTGAAGTCACTTCTCCATTCCTTCCTTTTATTCACAGAAAACGTTGTCAAGCTTTCCTGCTTCTTCATTCATGTGTTTGAACTAAGGTAAGGTAAGGTAAGGTAAAACTTTATTGATCCCTCAGGAGGTCTCCTTCGGGAAATTGTTTTTTAACCAATAGCCAGCAATTTTTTATAAATAATAAAAAATAATAAATAAAAATAAAATAAGAAGAAGAACATAAAGAGGAAGTTAAGAAGTTAAGTTAAGTTAAGGAAGTTAACTGATTTATTATTCGGGTTATTTATGCGTAGAAAACATGAGGATAGGATTCCTTGAGAACTAATTTGAAAGTTTTTGATGTAAAGTGTAATGAGTGAAGACAGTCACTGCAAAGTATTTAAATATGTTCACAAAAACAGGCAGAAAACGTCAAGAAATAACTCAAAAACGGATCAAAAATAAAGATTTCAGGAATAAAAGGTGAAGTGACAGATGATTGTCTTTGAGTGGCGCTCTGTAACTCTATCAACATTTAGGTGAGTTATGTCTTAACTTATTATTAATATGTTTTTATTAAGTCATATTAAATGAGCTCCTTGGCCGCGGTATTCTCCGTCACAGTGTTTGTCTTGTGCCAAAAGTTGTGGCAGCAATTTTAAACTATAAATAAAATAAAAACGTTTAAAAATGTTTGTTAAATATTGACAAATCTAAAAAATGTCGTCGACAAAAAAAGCTAAAGTAATAACCGGATATAAAAATCATTTGCAGCAAATAAATACTAATGTTTTGTTGTTGTTTTTTTTAATAAACACACTTAAATAAACGTCAAATAAAAGGGACAAGAAAGAATGACAAATATATGAATTAGTAATGAAAAATAAAATTGGGCTAAAATGTCAAACTTGTATTTCTTATCAGGAAAATAAATACGAGCCACACTTGTCTCAGGTCTGTTTAAGAATGTGTGGCTTTAGACAAACGAGTAAAAGAAGCACAAAAACACCAGGATTCGCTACAAACATTGATCGGCTTTAAACTGGACTCGAACCTACAACCTTCTTGCTCTGAGAAGGTTGATTTAAATGAGTAATTATTTAGTATAAAGAGCTTTATACATGTATGTAAACATATTATAAAAATGGTGGTAATTCATCTCATAACGAATACAGCTAGCATGTTTGTTTTTTTCTCTAAATAATTGAATTAATGGGAACAACTTTACCATCGATATTGTGTAATGGGGTGGTTTAGTTGAAGACCCTGGCTCCTGCGAGGGTTTGAGTGATGTCACCTGCTGTATGTGGTGTCACTTAAAGAAACAGTTTCTTTGTAACGGCTAGGAAACTGTCCGATAATATTATTTAGGTATAAAATTGATGAAAATTGTTTTTAAAAATGTGTATTTTCTGTGAATATATTAATAAGGGAATCCATGATTTTTATCAAAATGATTAAAAAGGAACAGATGTATATCGGATCAAAAATTTGAATAAAGATTTCAGGAATAAAAGGTGAAGTGACTGATGATTGTCTTTGAGTGGCGCTCTGTAACTCTATCAACATTTAGGTGAGTTATGTCTTAACTTATTATTAATATGTTTTTATTAAGTCATATTAAATGAGCTCCTTGGCCGCGGTATTCTCCGTCACAGTGTTTGTCTTGTGCCAAAAGTTGTGGCAGCAGCTTATCGAGAATTTTAAACTATAAATAAAATAAAAATGTTTAAAAATGTTTGTTAAATATTGACAAATCTAAAAAATGTCGTCGACAAAAAAAGCTAAAGTAATAACCGGATATAAAAATCATTTGCAGCAAATAAATACTAATGTTTTGTTGTTGTTTTTTTTAATAAAAACACTTAAATAAACGTCAAATAAAAGGGACAAGAAAGAACGACAAATATATGAATTAGTAATGAAAAATAAAATTGGGCTAAAATGTCAAACTTGTATTTCTTATCAGGAAAATAAATACGAGCCCCACTTGTCTCAGGTCTGTTTAAGAATGTGTGGCTTTAGACAAACGAGTAAAAGAAGAACAAAAACACCAGGATTCCAACATTGATCGGCTTTAAACTGGACTCGAACCTACAACCTTCTTGCTCTGAGGACGATTGAACTTTTGCTCAAGAGTTGATGAGGAAAATCTAGTTGCATCGCGGCACAGATTCTCTTCACATTTTCGACAAAGTCAACCCCACACTGCCCTCCTCCGCGGGGGGTCGAACCCCAACACCTCCGCAGGAGTTGAACCCACTCCCTGGTGACACAGTTCTGTCTCTGATCTTTGAGGTGCTGGACCCCACCATCATCTGCGGAGGAAACTCCCGTTTCTCGTCGTCCATTTCACCCTCGACACACACACACACACACATGGTGTCACCACTCATGCGCTCATGTCTACAGACAAACCTCCATCGATCCGCGCTGACAGATGACGAGAGTCTGACAAGAATCAGATTTTGGTGAAACGAGCCGGAACGAGGCGCTCCGGCGACAAACGCCTCGGTCCGACTCGACTCTGCTGTCGGAGCGACGCGGTCGTTTGTGTTGATTTGTGAATCACTTCGCTGCGAACGAACGGACTGAGTCATCGCGAGGCCGAGTCACATGACCCGAGTGTTTCATCACTCACAGTAATTTGTGTATTGATTTGCAGTGACTCGTCTCTTTAAGGGGGACAAGTGGACTCCGGCCTCTCGGGAGGTTTTTGGTTTTTAGTGCTTCGCGTTTGCTTCCTAGTTGATCGTCACCATCAACTATAGTTCAGTTTATTTATCTGTTTTCATAAATAACTAAATAAATTAAGACACATTTAAAACCCTGTAACTGACAATATTTAAGACATAATTGACACATTTATTTCCAAATGTTATTATATGAGTAATTATTTAGTATAAAGAGCTTTATGTATGTATGTAAACATATTTTTAAAATGGTGGTAATTCATCTCATAACGAATACAGCTAGCATGTTTGTTTTTTTCTCTAAATAATTGAATTAATGGTAACAACTTTACCATCGATATTGTGTAATGGGGTGGTTTAGTTGAAGACCCTGGCTCCTGCGAGCGTTTGAGTGACGTCACCTGCTGTATGTGGTGTCACTTAAAGAAACAGTTTCTTTGTAACGGCTAGAAAACTGTCCGATAATATCATTTAGGTATAAAATCGATGAAAATTGTTTTTAAAAATGTGTATTTTGAGTGAATATATTAATAAGGGAATCCATGATTTTTATCAAAACGATTAAAAAGGAGAAGATGTATATTTACGATAACACTAGAACATCCATAATGTTATTTATAAATGACTATTTTGACACGTTTTCATATTTAATAACGCGTGACTATTATCGTCTCCGATGGTTTTGAACCTTCGACATCTAAGATTCGGTCGATTCCTGGAGTCTCAACATTGACTCGAGAACTGCCGCACAAGTCGACGCAAAAGAACACGACAACAGAAACGAATCAGAGTTGTTGTTGAAAGGTCGCCAACTTTCGGACTCTCTCTCCGACGAAACGCCAACGTCTGATCATCTCCATGAAAACCTTCCATCGAGCAGCAACACAACGGCCCCCGCCTCACTGTAAAGCCATCCGTTGGTCAAGCAGCGGTTCAGGAGAAATAATGACCATCACGAGTCCTGATCCGGCAGCATCTTCTACGGCGAGGACGCCCGGCAGGTCAAATCAAAGGCGAGTCGGCAACACGGCGACGGCTTCGAGACGCGCAATTATATGTGGATTGTGCTGCATTGGTCTGCCGGGCCGCCTCCATCGCAGGGTTCTTCCCCCATCCTGGCTTCCCAGCCCTGCCTGTCAGGAGGACACGAGCACAGAGTGTGGAGTCAAATGTATAATGAGGCTGGAAGAGACGGATGAAAGGAAAAAAGGTGGGAAACGAGAAGAATGGGAAGCGTAGAATCGTGGGCGGGAAACGGCGTAAAAAAAAAGGCGCAGGAGATGCCTTTTCCTTCCCTTTATCCCCCCCAGTGTCACCCTGATTATATAACTGCCACGTGCTAAAAATAAAGCCTGCAGAACAAAATGTGAGTGTCAGTGAAACCCAGCGGCGCTCGCCCGCGACCGCCCGATAAAAACCGTAAGACGCTCCCGTGCCGACCTGAGCGCACATGTGGCGGCGGCGAGTCCATGTTGGTGAGAAAAAGACTAAAAAACACTCATGCGTGCAAACACACGCCAGCGACACGTCTCTCGCTGTGACGCCAGCCGGGGTAGAGATTCTCCCGGTTGCCATGGCGACATTCCTCGGATGGCGAGGAGAAGAAGCGGTAGTTCCAGGAGAGAGGAGTGATCGCACGTCCCTTCCCATTTCCCAATTTGTTTAAAAAACCGACACCCAGGATCAATGCTGGAGTCATTCCTGCGTCTCAAGACCCCCCAGGGAGCACGAGGGCACGACGTGCCACCGGAGACCTCCTCATCCTCCGCCTTCATCAGTAATCTCCTCATGTGTCACTTGCAGTGCTTGTCTATCCATCTCTGTGAGTGCCTGGCAGGTGGGGCGGGGGGGGGGGTCTCCTGGCCGGCCTCATCTGTTAGCAGCACTACTCTGTTGGCCCGGGAAGCTCGGCAGGACGGTGTCCCTCCTGACCCCCATCAGGAGGGACACCTGGCGCGTCGCAGGCCAATTGAAATGAGATGCATCAGAGCCAGAGAGGACGCTGAGGGTTTCATTTCTTTATCCTAAGAATGGAGTCACTGGAGCACGAAGCCAGGGTCCAATTGTGGCGCGATCCAGGGGACACCCTGGACAGATCCTCAGATCATCAAAGGGCACATACGACGGACTATGATGCTACATTTTCAAAAGATTATTCTTCATCAGAAGGAATACGGACCTTCTTTTAGGGCAGGGGTCGGGAACCTATGGCTCGCGAGCCAGGTGTTGCTCTTTTGATGATTGCATCTGGCTCGCAGATTTCGGCTTTTCAGATAAAACATAAAATATTATCACTTGTTTCAGGGGGTTGGCAATACGTCGATCGCGATCGACCGCTGTTGCGAGTAGATCGCGTGATTTAATAAAATATGATATAAGAAAATAGTAAAGAGCTCTGATTGGCTGCTGTGCATGTCAATCAAATGGTTATTGCGCCGATTGGTTGAAAATTTGATTGACATGCACAGCAGCCAATCAGAGCTCCCTCCACTGAACGCACGGAAAAGATCATATGAATCGAGAATAAAAAGAGCAAAACGTGCGACAGTCATTTTACGCAATTCAGAAAAACGATATAGAATTATAAGCTTGTTTTTTTTAAATGATATATCGAACAAAATAATGTGCGTTAATGATCGCTTCAGGTTCTTCTCTAGAGTCACAGAAACATGACGTCAGGTCCATCAAAGTTAAGCTGCAGGTTTCAATGAAAGCGCAACAAATGCTGGTTTTCCTTTTGTGATCGTGTCCTTAAAACACACTTGTATTAATACAACATCACATGATGACTATTTGTAAATGACCTTTATCTCACGAATGTAATAAGAATACGCAGAAACACAAACACGTTAAACAGGTGCAGGTGAGACACATTCTAATGACGTCAGAGACGATCAGACAAAGCGATGATGATGTGAAGTTACTGATGAACAGTTTTATTCTCGTTAAACTTCATCTGAAATTTAATTAATCCACTTGTGTGATTCATATCAGACATGTTTAAAATTAACAAATATAAACTGTTAGTTTGAATTCATGTTTTCATTTGTTTTTGTTTTTTCATGATCACAGAAATGGAGAAATTTTAGTCTTGTGCTTCATTTAAATATGATGGACATATTGAAATGGAGGCATGGAAAGGGATGAACCCGTCTGAATTCTTTGTTGATTTTGATGAACAAAGGAAAAGGGCTTGAATTCCTGTCAAGCACAGATTCTTACATCTGAATATTATTTATATGGCTCTCACTGAAATAAATTTCCAAATATTTTGCTTTCATGGCTCTCTGAGTCAAAAAGGTTCCCGACCCCTGTTTTAGGGTGATCTATGTCTTGATCTACGGTTCTGAGTTTACCTAACCTGACCTAGTCTTGGATTGTGTTCTACCATGATTTAGACCTTAACAGACTGTATTCCATAGCTTGAAGCAAACCCTTACGAACACTCAGATACTCTTCCCCGTCACCATTTCCCTAGAGTCGGGTTGGAATCATTATTCATCCACAGCCACTGGGTTACCATCCCACTTCTGACACCATACAATTTGTTGGCACCTTTTACCAACCCAAGACCAGGACAATTCCCTTCACTCTAAAAATGCAGATAAGGTAAGGTAGAACTTTATTGATCCCTCAGGAGGTCTCCTTGGGGAAATTGTTTTTTAGATCCCCCCACTAGAGAACCAGAGATTAGTATTCTCGACTCTTCTTGGACCACGAAAAGGTGGTTGATGAGGACAACGTTTGGATCACGTGCAGGAGATCCTCCTCCATCTCTCACAGCGACGACAAAAGCTCCGACCACTGAAGAGGAAGTCTGGGAAACTCAAACAAAGTGAGCCGCGAAATCAAAGCTGATCAGAGGCGTCAGCGGCTAAAGGACCAGCTCCCAGAGAAATTAGACAGAAATCAGCCGAGTCAAAAACCATTTCCCTCTCGGAGCGCCACGTCTTCATTTCGGAAACACAATCTGACATTTGGAGCCACCGCGGCCTCAAGAGGGTCCGATTACATCATCTGGACAAGTCTGTCGAGTCGGCCGTGATGTAGCTTCTCAACACTTCTCGCTGCATACCACGGAAAGATGGTGGCGGGTGTAATGTACCCCCGGGTGATATGATTAAGCCTTGGCGCGGGTCCACGGCGAGGAGCTGGTCCACATTTGGTCACGAGTCCGCCGCGGGTATCTTGTAAACCTATAGCCTCCATGGTGGCTACATTTGCGGAATGTGCCGAGTTCGCTCCGCGGGTTCGGTCGGAGACGCGAGCGCAGCTAAACGCTGTGGCAGGAATTCACTCTCGTTCGCTGCTGTAACTGGAACCGCCGAGATCGCTTGACAAAAAAATTCCCTTCATCTCCTGGCACCAGTAAAATCCTGGACGGTGTCCCGGAGGGACCGGTCCACACATTCCACCGCCGGCCTCAAAGACATTTCTACAGGTGCGAAGTGCTGCCCGAGCTTTTTTCCTGCTCATATAGAAGGTCTCAAAAAACTGAACTTGTGCTACTACTCCTTAAATGACTCACAAATACATGTCAGGTTAACATCACAGAGTGGGATGGTGTGGATTCCACGACATCCTCAATGACTAATTTGACTCGAGTAGCACAACCAGAATTGTCAACTTGTTCAGTTGTTAGGTAGAACTTTACTGATTGTTTTTTTCCAATTATCGACAGCAAATACAGCAAATATTCATAAAAAATAAATACAAATAAAATAAGAACAAAGAGAACTAAAGAGAAAGAACAAGATGATACAATCTAAGTCTCAAGATAAAGAACATAGATCAGAGAAAAATAACAAAGACAAAGGATACAAAGATTAACATAGAATAGGACATCATTATACCTTTACTCCACTCCTGCCCCCAAACTCAGAATTGTACAATCTAATAGCCCTAGGAATGTGTTATTATGTTATTACGGACCCAGTTAAACACCTCCTACTATAAACGTAGCCCTAATGATTAGGGATGGAACCGTTTACTTGGTACCATGATGGTCCTTTGAGTTACGGTTGTGACCGGACGAAGAAGCAAAAGTAATTGTCAAGGCAAGACTCAATTGCACTCCAAACCAGCAGAGGGCGAACATGTACAAAAGACTCTGGTGGGACCAACATTCTGGCCTGTGTTGCCAGTAGGACCGAATTCACCTGCGCACCCACCAGAACAGCATGGCCTAAATGTTTGGACTGAGCCCAGTCAGTCTCTCTCACCTGCTCCTGATCACCCAGAAGATGCAACTGGTAGGAAAGAAACTACTTTTAAAGAGGATTATGTTTGCTCCTGAGTGCTAATTTATTAAGATACTTTTGTTTAAGCTAATTTAAGCTTGCATTTTGTCTTTTGGTTTGCACTTAAAACTGATTGTTAGCACGTACTGAAATAATTTTGTGAACTTGTTTGGAAAAGCAAGTTATATGAACATTTTATTTAACATTTTAGTTGACCTTTATTGAAATGTATTAAAACTAATGCATGTTTCTGTTTTAAAGGTTTTCAACCTATTTGTTTATGACAATTATATTCCGAACTGGAATCTTCGTCTGAAATCATCAGAAGAAAATAAAAACCAAAGAGAAAGAATCCAGTTGTCCTTTGCATCCTTCGACAAGTGGTCAAGCCCTTTTCAAGTTCAGGCAGAGTTGTGGTCCAAACACTCACAGAACTTGACAGTAATATATGGCCAAAATAATGGAACAATAGTTGAAACTATTAATAGTTGAAAGAAATAAATGTGTTAAAAAACAAAACAATCAATTCTAATGATGACTGTCAATCTTATCCTGAGACATCGCGGCGGCGTTAGATTCCCTCAGGTTTGCTTCTTGGAAAATAAGAAACTACAGGTTGAGGACGTGACGTGAAGACATCGGACTTCGTCACGTTCGTGGCCGTTTTCACAAGAATTTCCCCGAAGTTTGTTCTACTTCCACGGAATCTTCACACCAGACACGCGTCGATCCAGAGATGAACCTGTAGCTTCGGCAACAAGCGTCGCTGAGGTTGCAGGACGGTTGCATCAGATGGTTGATACGAGACGCTATCCAAGCACTTTTATTGGTCATGACGACCGACAGACGAGTCTCATGTCGGTGAAAAAAGTTGATTTAAAAGTCAGATAAAGTATACAAATAGTCCAAATGGTGTTAGAAGTGGGATGCTAGCATAAAATGATCAGGGAGTGTATAAAGCACCATTATTTATATCACCTCTGCCAAGGAGGTTGTGTGGTTGACAACATTAATCTCCGTCTGTCCGTTAGCAAAATAACTGAAAGGTTTTGAAGGTATTAGTAAGAAAAGGAAGAAATTGTTACATTGTTGTTGTGTCGTGTCATTGCATATGGATTTAAAACGTATATTTTCATGAGATTTTGGAAAATGTTGATAATGGAAAAAAAAAAGACCACGATGGTAAAAAGCATTATTGTTATGACCTGTGCCAACGAGATTTTTGTGGCTGTTTATCTCGCAGTCTGTCTAAGTAAAGTAACTACATTTTTTTTTTTATGATAGGTTGATAATGGGACAACGGGACATTTTTAAGGTCTGCTTACTTATGTGTACGGCTTCAAACAATCACTAAAAAACGAGGAAAAAAGTGGAGAAAAAAAATCAGGATTGCGAGAAAAAAATAATGTCAGGTTTGCTAGCTAGGTTAAGAATTTACAAGCTAGTGTTCTAGGTCTAATAATAACATTTAGGAAAATCTTGAAAAATTGTATTTTGTACCACATTTTACCTTATATTGGGGGCTGTAGTTTATCCCAGCTATTTAGGGTAAGAGGCAGGGGACAATCACAGACCCAACCGCGACAAACAACAATTCATGCTAACACTCACATTTACGGACAATTTAGAATCAACATCTGTACGTTTTTGGACAGTGGGAGGAAAACAGAGTTCCTAGAGTAAACCCAAACAAGGGGAGTAGAAGGACGGTGTGCACCCTTTGATTTGACCGTATGTTTGATAAAGGGAAACTTAGCTCCTTGGCAGAGGTATGTGCTTCTGTAGTGTCTTTCAAATTAATCTATAATTACCAGCGAACACGACGAGGGACACACTGGAAAGCGACGGACTTCCTCGGAAGAGTTTCCTCAAACGAGCAGCCGCTCTGGCTCCGGAGATAAATGGCCGACGTCTGAGGAATATCTCGTCGGCGCAGAGATGAAGTTTTCACCTGCGAAGACTCGAGTCCTCCATCCATTACACAATTATTACATTGTCGCTCCCTCTTTAGGCACATCTCTGATAGCGGGCGCACATCCATCAACGCTCCGGCGCGGCGGCGGCGGCGGCGGCGGGAGGACGAGGAGAACATCCCGCCGACGGCGCCAAGATAAAAGTGGGACAGTGTCCGGTCACGTGTGAAGGTCCAGCTGCTGCCCCCGAAACAATGTCCAACGACACGTCCAACGACTCCCGGTCCGAGCCTCCTCAGCACTTCCTGTCCGTGGGAATCAAGATTCATTCCGTTCGAGATAAAAGCAGGAAGTGATGCGAGTCGTCACGAGGAGAGACGATAACACGCAACTCTGACAAAGAGTCCAACTGAAGATGGACCCGTTTGATCGAGGACTCTCTGAAATGTTGAAAATCCCCAACTGACCTCATTTTTTTTTTTTGAGCACTTTTCAAAAAACTATTCAGGCCTCAGAAGTAATCGACGCGGCACCAACACTCCGGGAATCCGTTCAGCAACCGAAGAAAAAAAAACTTCTGGCCTCGTTGCCACGGCAATCAGCAAGTTTTCTTACGGCAAACATCAGGTCAGCTCGAGTTTTTCCTCCTGCATTACTCGGATGGATTAAACTTTCCCACCATTCAAGCAGCCCCGGGTTTAATTCCTCTCGTGTCAAAATGTGTCAAGTTGTCCTTGAGCAGAAGACACTGCTCCTCCCACAGGATTATCAAAGTGTGAACCCAAATGTCAGCCAATCCTGGAGGGACAACGACCAGACGACCTGCTCCAGCCACGAGGTTGTAAGACTGAAGGTTCAACGCCGCCACGGGCCAAACACGAGCTGTGAAGAAGTAGTCAAAAGAATTCAGAAAAAAAGTAACGTAACAAGATACTTTGTTCTTCTATATGAACCTCCCGAACGATATACCTTATCTGAGGAATAATAGACCAATGAATGGTGCACCAAGCTCACAGGCCATCTGTTGAAGACTCCTCCTCCAACCACACCGAGACATTGAACCCTTCTCTAACAGAGTACCATGGTCTCTGATTTAAGGGAGCTGATTCTCTTCCTTCAGTGAGGACAGAAAAGTTCCAAAGCTTAGGAGCAACAGTCTGGAAGAATTTCTCTCCTCTGGTCCAGGAAGTTCAGGAACC
Organism: Callionymus lyra; assembly: GCA_016630915.1. Classification (NCBI taxonomy): domain Eukaryota; kingdom Metazoa; phylum Chordata; class Actinopteri; order Syngnathiformes; family Callionymidae; genus Callionymus; species Callionymus lyra. Next base: position 17,953,845 of record JACEEU010000020.1, read on the forward strand.
ATCAGTAGATTCTGATCCACAGACCTCAGAGCCCGAGCTGGGGTGTAAGTCTGGATCAGATCACTGATGGAAGGTCTGACCATGAATAGATCTGAAAGTAGGAACCAGAATTTTAAAATGATCCTGAAAGAAACTGGCAGCCAGTGAAGAGTTTGAAGGAGAAATGTGAGTTCTTCTACTAGAGCAGCTCAGAATTCTGGCTGCAGAGTTTTGTATGAACTGCAGGCGAAACAGATCCTTCTTGTTTAGACTCCACTGCATCGTGTACAAAAGCAGACATTTTGGACCCTTTTCTGCCCCGAGAAAATCCATTCCTAAATATTTAAACAGAACCCGTAATAAATCACTTGTGCAAGAAGTAACGTTTGACGAAACCAGAATATACACAACAAGAAAAAGATCATTATTTCAAGTGAAAATCCTGCATATATCTAAATTAACATTCATATTCACATCTTCCCGTCGTGACTTAGAGGCTGCTGGAGTTTTTTAGGGATTTAACAATGAACCACCTCCGTTTCCATCACGACAGGAATTTAAGTCACATTGGTTTAAAATCCCAGCCGTCGTAGGGAAGAGGACGAGGAAGCGTGTTCTGGCAAAGGTGACTTCTTATTTCCGGGCCACAATTATCATTACATAAGAGCTCAATTATTCAGCTGCCGCACTTTCAGGCTTTCATGCATTAGTCATGGGCAGAAGGACTCAGCTCTCACTCGCGATAAACGTCTGAATCTCCGGCAGCCGCCGCGCTCGCGGTGACTGGTGAGCATCATGTCGGCCGCTTTTAAGCTAAATTTGGAGGGAGGAAAAAAAAAAATCTCCCGCCTTTTATCGCAGCGTCCGATCTGGATCATAAGCATCCACTTCCAGATTTCATTCAAGCTGCATCAGCTTCTGACGCTCGGATGAAAAAAAACCTGAAGATGACAGGCAGAAGATTCCCATTAGTCGTCGGCGCCGTCGCGCGGCTTCAGCTCTGAACAATGTTTCCGATTTAAGAAACGCCACTTGTGTGTTTCCCCCAATTTCACTTTAAAGTAGACGCCGAGATTGACGCGGCGCTAATTGTGGAATTAACAGGTTGATAAATAGTGACGGAGCAAATTACGTTGAGTTTGAAGGATGTCAACACATCAGAGGCGCGATGCTAATGAGGGAACAGATGAAAAACAAAACGGCGGCTCCGGGAATGAGCCGTTTTTTAAACGTCTGGGCGGATTGATGTTCCGGCACAGCGGAGCAGAGGGAGCGTGAGGGAAGGTGCAAAGACGATGAGTAAAGACAGCGACTAAAATAGCAGCCTTGACGTCGTGTGAAAACAAAACCAAAAAAAGACTTCGGAGACGTTTAGCGGTGGAAGAATTAAACTTGAGACGCTTTTTAATGGAATGTAGCTTCAAAATGTTCGATAAATCAAGTGAAACAACAACAGTGGATGAAAATAGTTTATATAATCTTTGATTTCTGACAAGAACTATGAGTCAATCAACCAATTAAGAGTAGATGATTGTTTGTTTGGCGTGAAAAAAGGGGAAGCGATCAAAGGAAATATTGGCTTTTAGGACAAAAGTACGGCGGGAGAGGGGCACGGCTCCGGCGGGACCCCGAGCACACGGATGAAAGAGACTTCATCGCGTTTGTACGTTTTAATTAGAGCTCGCTACGTTCGCTCCATGAGCTCGCCGACGAGAAGAAGCGTCTCTATTTTGGGCTTTTCAAACAGACGTCGCTCTGTTCTGACGCCTCTTTCAAGAGACACTTGTGGCGCTAACTTCTAACTACTAAAGCCGATGGTGTCAGAAGTAGGATCATCTGAGGAGATCAAAGGAATTTAACCCCTTTGAAGCCTAGACAAGAGATACTGCATTTTCCCCACAATAAGGCGCACTTAAAACCCTTTAATTTTTATAATCCGGAGCACGTCATATCATGGCGGACATCTATGGAGTGATATTACTGCCAACGGTCTAAGTGAGTGTGACTTGGTTGTTGGCTAAAAATCACTCTGCTGCGCACGCAACCAGTCATACATGTGCGTTCAACATGTCATACACGTGCATTCAACATGTCATACACGTGTGCTCTAGCCGTCATACACGCGCTCAACTTCACTGCTGCTCAACATTAGTCTGCTCACAACACAGTCTCACGCGCTGCTGCTTGAAGCCTTTTAAACATCATTTGAACATCGTTACCATGGGAGTGAACAGAGTTGTCAGAACGCTTAATAAAGTTTGACTTTATCTGACTGTTTTGTTGACATTCTCTTTAGCAGCTTTATCTAGTGGATGCATAACACAACCCCAGTCAAATGTTTGACCGTATCTTTTATTCTATGCGCCTTATAATCCGGTGCAAACTATTTATGAAAACACTTCTAAAATAGACCATTGATTGAAAGTGCGCCTTATAATCCGGTGCGCCTAATAGTGCGGAAAATATGGTACTTCTCTCTAGGTTCTCCGGGTTCTCTAGCGTTAACCGGGCCGTCCATTTCTATTGAAATATTCATTTAGACTTTAGTTCTGGGCTGGAAGCTTCATCATCAGGGTTTATGGACTTAAGAGTGCACTCTATAAACCGCCCACACAGTTAGTGAACTTTTTTTATGACTGTTATTCAGCCTCTCATTAAAAGATTAAGCCATTACATCAGAGCAACTATATGTCACTTGAATCGATGGCGTCCTCGTTAGGGGGGCTCCGGTTCCGTCTGACAAAAGGCCGGTCCGGGTTGAAAAGCGGCCAAATGCATAAAAGAGGACATCAATTTGATCGGGTTGCGAGTTTGGTTTTTATGGTTTCCCGGCAGGCTGATGACCACGATAATGTGTGGAGACACTCGGTGACTTCAGAACCGTGTTGTACAATTTAAGAGTTGTTGTTTTTTTTAAAAGCCCAATTTCATGCTAGATTGTACGAGTATAATCTGCTTGTCATGACGAGATTTCATCTAATCCTCAGTAACCAGGCTCACCATCGCTGCCTGTTCCCCCACACGTGACTCCACATGAGGACATCGATGGCCGTCGTCCCTCCTCACGTCTCTGGTGCAGGTGAACATAATCCCTGCCGGTCATGAGAGGATTAATCCCGACCACTGTGATCCAGTCCCCAGTCGCCTCCCACCATCAGACCTGCCAGCTCTTCTCTCATCTTCCCCCTCATTCCACATTCAGCCTCTCTTGTACCAATTTCCTCTTCTCCCTCTCCGTCCATCTCGTCGCCTTTCATCTCTCCGTCCATCTCCTTCCCCTCCGTCTGCTTTGCTTCATCCCACCTCGTTCCCTCTGAAGACCTTCCTCCTCCTCATCTTCCCTCTCGTCCTCATCTGTGCATGTTAACTGCATCCCTCGCGTCACTCAGGCTGCTGCCGGTGGATGGAACATGACAGCAGCCACCAGCGCCAGGGAGGCCAACGCTCTCGGCCTTGAGAGTAACGTTACGATCAATACCGTGAAGCGACTTCGAGTGACGACATCATCTCTCTTATGGACGGCTCGTATCAAGGAGTCTTGCAAAAGAAGATGCCTAAGATACTCTTAAACACAATACGTGATACGTGAAATGTATATAAATGTATAACTAAAATATATACACACATATCCAACATAAAACACATGGCTAGAAAATATTTCAGCATAGTTTATCATACAAACAAGTATAGCTAGCATACATGACTTACTTACTTACATATATGCAAACATAGCCAGAAATGTTTTCCGCATAGCTAGCAAATAAACAAGTAAAGCTAGCATATAAACAAGTATAGCCAGCATATAAACAAGTATAGCTAGAATATAAACAAGTATAGCTAGCATATAAACAAGTATAGCTAGCATATAAACAAGTATAGCTAGCATATAAACAAGTATAGCTAGAATATAAACAAGTATAGCTAGCATATAAACAAGTATAGCTAGCATATAAACAAGTATAGCTAGCATATAAACAAGTATAGCTAGCATATAAACAAGTATAGCCAGCATATAAACAAGTATAGCTAGAATATAAACAAGTATAGCTAGCATATAAACAAGTATAGCTAGCATATAAACAAGTATAGCTAGCATATAAACAAGTATAGCCAGCATATAAACAAGTATAGCCTACATATACACAAGCATAGCTAGCAAATAAACAAGTATAGCTAGCATATAAACAAGTATAGCTAGCAAATAAACAAGTACTAGAACAAACTAGCATATACACAAGCATAGCTAGCAAATAAACAAGTATAGCTAGCATATAAACAAGTATAGCAAGCATATAAACATGTATAGCTAGCATATAAACAAGTATAGCTAGCATATAAACAAGTATAGCTAGCATATAAACAAGTAAAGCTAGCATATAAACAAGTAAAGCCAGCATATAAACAAGTATAGCTAGCATATAAACAAGTATAGCTAGCATATAAACAAGTATAGCCTACATATATACAAGCATAGCAAGCATATATGCAAGCATAGCTAGCATATAAACAAGTATAGCTATCATATAAACAAGTATAGCTAGCATATAAACAAGTATGGCTAGCATATGTACAAGTATAGCTAGCATACAAACAAGTATAGCCAACATATATGCAAACATTCAAGCTTAGCTAGCATATATAGCAAGTATGCAAGTATAGCTAGCATACAAACAAGTATAGCTAGCATTTATACAAGCATAGCTATATAATATTTAAGTATATAAACAAACCTAATTATAAATTGAACAGTATAGCCATTAAACAAGTATAGCTAGCATATAAGCAATATGTACATATATACAAGCATTTGAAATAGCAAGCATCAAACAAGTATAGCATATATATATAAAAGCATAGCCAACATGTATACTAGCATAGCTATGCAAGTATAGTAGATACAACAAGTATAGCTAGCATTTATACAAGCATAGCTATACAATATTCATAACAAACAGATTGTAAATATGAACTAGCCTAACATATATACAAGCGTGATAGCAAGTATAGCATAGTAAACAGTTATAGCTATCATCATGTACAAGATGCTGTCCTAAAAAAACAAGTAAATCACGACAAGAGACGTCAGAGAAAGTCAAACAGTTCCTCGACCTCAGTCTCTCCCAGTTCAACGTCACCGTCTGACTGTTAACGTATAAATAATAAACTTAAATTTGGGTTCATTCCATTGGGCACCAACCAGGAATATCAAAGTTGACGCTACATTAGACTCCACCATTCATTTCAGGACGATATCTTCTCATGTTTGGTTAATGCTTTTTTTTTTTTTAAATAACGTTCGGCGCGACAGAATTCCCGACATCTTCCCGAGCAGCATCGCAGGTCAGGACAGAAGTAGGACACCCTGCGAGGAGGAGGAGCCCGGCGGCCATTCAATATTTAATCGCAATGAGGAAATGAAATGGAATAAGAATGATCAGGAGCGAGAGGAGATGAAGGAGAGGCTCACACGAGGAGTCAAAAGATAGTGTTGTAGGAGGAGGTTCCCCGAGGACCAGGCCGAGCTGTGATCCAGCAGCGTAACCTCTTCAGCGCTGGTCAGATCTCTAGATATGACAGCTCGAGCCATGTCCGGACCCCAGAGGGCGGCGTTTGTTTTCCACACCAACTCTCAAAGACCACCTCCGTCCCCGAGTCACACACACATGTGTCGCTTTGTGCGTACCCGTGGAAGTATTTAAGAGTAATAAACAAGTATTATGATACATCTTACATCCTACATATTCAAGTAGAAAAACACATTTTGTTAAATATACATACAACATAAGTTGAATTAATTAGATGCTAAGATGCTAACGATGTTTTAGCGTTTCATCTTTTATGTTAGTAATTTTTCAGTGAATGCAATATGTGAAATACATCCTATTTATTTAACAATCTTTACATTACGATAGTACTTTAACCAAATGTTGGATGGCAGCTCCATGTTTAACTTATCAGAGAATGCAACAGTACAGCTAGCTCAGAAACTAGCCTGAACAACTGATGCTAACTTTGAAATGACGATCTCTGCAGGTCCATCTGGTCTCACCTTCTGATGCAGCATCAAACCAAATGTTTGTATGTAAATGTTTATATACATATATATATATATAAAGAATAATCAACAAAACAAAATGCAGCATGTAAGCTAGCATGTGTAGCTAAGAAGCTAAATGCTACAAAAGCTAAATTGGATTCTAAAGGTGGATTAACAAGTTCAACTGGGACTCGGACCCTCGCAATGTCTTCTTAGTATGTGTGTGTATTGTCAAGAATCTGTTGATACGATACATCACGATGCAGGGGCAACAATACGATATATACGGATAGTGTAGTAACAAGGATATATGTGGAGTATTGTGGAGTACTTGACCCTGGTGTTTTGATAGTGTAGTAACAAGGATATATGTGGAGTATTGTGGAGTACTTGACTCTGGTGTTGTGATAGTGTAGTAACAAGTATATATGTGTAGTATTGTCCAGTACTTGACTCTGGTGTTGTGATAGTGTAGTAATAAGTATATATGTGTAGTATTGTCCAGTACTTGACTCTGGTGTTGTGATAGTGTAGTAATAAGTATATATGTGTAGTATTGTCCAGTACTTGACTCTGGTGTTGTGATAGTGTAGTAACAAGTATATATGTGTAGTATTGTCCAGTACTTGACTCTGGTGTTGTGATAGTGTAGTAATAAGTATATATGTGTAGTATTGTCCAGTACTTGACTCTGGTGTTGTGATAGTGTAGTAACAAGTATATATGTGTAGTATTGTCCAGTACTTGACTCTGGTGTTGTGATAGTGTAGTAACAAGTATATATGTGTAGTATTGTCCAGTACTTGACTCTGGTGTTGTAATAGTGTAGTAACAAGTATATATTTGTAGTATTGTCCAGTACTTGACTCTGGTGTTGTGATAGTGTAGTAACAAGGATATATGTGTAGTATTGTCCAATACTTGACTCTGGTGTTGTAGTGTTTACAGATCACATGACTGTTCTTGAAGTCGTAACTGCTTTAGTTTGTTTTTAAAACCAAAATATGTCCATATGGAGTCACTGTATCCTCTCGTCCTCAGTCATCGCTGTGATCCTGCAGGATGTACCTTTAGCTGAAGAGGATGTAACGACTGCTACCATCTAGTGGCGGGAGGTTAAATTGCAACAGAAAAATGAACAAACCGTGAAAACTTGCACGTCAATTGTAAAAAATATAATAATTTTATTTTACATACACAAGTATTTATTAATATACATTTTAATAATTGATACATTATTTTGGAAAAGAACATTGCGTAATATTAGCATATCAACATTTTCAAACAGCCCTACTTCCTTATAAAAAATGTATGTCACTTTAAAATGTTTGATTTCAAAACAAGTAATTATTTTGTGTGTATTATGTACTTTTCTCGTCATCTTGCTCTTCTTCACGCTTTAATGTGTGTATCTTCTCCTGCAGTGTAGCCTCACAATGTTGTTGTTTGATCATCTTGTTGACTGATCTACTTATCGGTCCATCAATAACTCTCTGTGTAGTTGGTTTGCGAGGGCACAGTGTTGAAGTCTCTCTTCTTCGCTCTGTGTTTGTTTGTTTTCTCCCACTCATCTGTTATTCTTTTTATCTCTCCTTTTGGACTTTGAGCTGCAGTTGTTGTGCTTCAGCGATGAAGTCGGAATGATTGAAGGAGCGAGAAAGTGAGGAATTGTATCCATGCATTTTTTAAACAGCTCTGTGTTTGTTTGTTAGCTGATGATAGCTAGCTCTGTGTTTGTTTATTAGCTGATGATAGCTAGCTCTGTGTTTGTTTATTAGCTGATGATAGCTAGCTCTGTGTTTGTTTATTAGCTGATGATGGCTAGCTCTGTGTTTGTTTATTAGCTGATGATGGCTAGCTCTGTGTTTGTTTATTAGCTGGTGATAGCTAGCTCTGTGTTTGTTTATTAGCTGGTGATAGCTAGCTCTGTGTTTGTTTATTAGCTGATGATGGCTAGCTATGTGTTTGTTTATTAGCTGATGATAGCTAGCTCTGTGTTTGTTTATTAGCTGATGATAGCTAGCTCTGTGTTTGTTTATTAGCTGATGGTAGCTAGCTCTGTGTTTGTTTATTAGCTGATGATAGCTAGCGCTGTGTTTGTTTATTAGCTGATGATAGCTAGCTCTGTGTTTGTTTATTAGCTGATGATAGCTAGCTCTGTGTTTGTTTATTAGCTGATGATAGCTAGCTCTGTGTTTGTTTATTAGCTGATGATGGCTAGCTCTTTGTTTGTTTATTAGCTGATGATAGCTAGCTCTGTGTTTGTTTATTAGCTGATGATGGCTAGCTCTGTGTTTGTTTATTAGCTGATGATGGCTAGCTCTGTGTTTGTTTATTAGCTGATGATGGCTAGCTCTGTGTTTGTTTATTAGCTGATGATAGCTAGCTCTGTGTTTGTTTATTAGCTGATGATAGCTAGCTCTGTGTTTGTTTATTAGCTGATGATAGCTAGCTCTGTGTTTGTTTATTAGCTGATGATAGCTAGCTCTGTGTTTGTTTATTAGCTGATGATAGCTAGCTCTGTGTTTGTTTATTAGCTGATGATAGCTAGCTCTGTGTTGTGATTAGCTGATGATGGCTAGCTCTGTGTTTGTTTATTAGTTGATGATGGCTAGCTCTGTGTTTGTTTATTAGCTGATGATAGCTAGCTCTGTGTTTGTTTATTAGCTGATGATAGCTAGCTCTGTGTTTGTTTATTAGATGATGATGATAGCTAGCTCTGTGTTTGTTTATTAGCTGATGATAGCTAGCTCTGTGTTTGTTTATTAGCTGATGATAGCTAGCTCTGTGTTTGTTTATTAGCTGATGATACCTAGCTCTGTGTTTGTTTATTAGCTGATGATAGCTAGCTCTGTGTTTGTTTATTAGCTGATGATAGCTAGCTCTGTGTTTGTTTATTAGCTGATGATAGCTAGCTCTGTGTTTGTTTATTAGCTGATGATAGCTAGCTCTGTGTTTGTTTCTTAGCTGATGATGGCTAGCTCTGTGTTTGTTTATTAGCTAATGACGGCTAGCGCTGTGTTTGTTTATTAGCTGATGATGGCTAGCGCTGTGTTTGTTTATTAGCTGTTGAAAAATCTAAACTTTAACAGTGTTAAACATCGTATTTATTTTTGTTTTTTCAGCTCTAAAAATAAATGCAATATAGTTATTTGGGGCATATTTTTTTATTTTACCCAGTAGAAAAAAAGAGGACCAGAAATCTATATTTGGAGAATATTAAGTAGTTCCTACACCAAATAAAAGACTTAAGCAATCAACCGTGTCCTGGGTCTGCCCCAGTGCTTCCACCCACAGTAGCTCACCCGGGTGTTGATCATTTGGCAGATCATTTACATACAATAATGTCATTTTTTCCATCTCATCCCTTGTTCTTTTATTAAGATTATCAGGTTCCAGGAGAGCAACGTTGGTCTGTTTAACTTACATTTCTATCCTTGACATAAAGTGTCAAACATCCTCTTAAATGTAAAAATAAATCTTGTTATTTTAAGATATAAACCGTGTAAGACATATTTAGACTTTTACTCCAAACCTAAAATAGACTGATCCAGGAGCAGATCTGCCGCATGAGCAGGAAACTCAGCAGGAGGAGAAGAAAGAGGGATGAAGGTGCAGGAGTGGGATCAGAGGTAGTAGGACCGACTCATTGATGTATTCTAGCGCATTATTTTGCTGCAGCACCGTGGGAATAACAGCAGGTTTCCCCCTGTAGGAAGCCCCCTGAGCGGCCCGCCGAAGTGCTGGAGAGCGAGGACCAGCTGGAGAACAGGAGAAGTTAAAGTGGAGCAGGATCAAAGGGAGATTCTCTTCCAAGTGTTTCCAGCTTGAGAGGCCAGAGATGGAGAATGGGTTTCATCACACACTGATCAAGGAATCACAACATGAGGAGAGAACACGTTCCTACATGTGTTGCATGAACGTGCAGGACGGTGGCAGCGGTCGAACCGGGTCAGAGGAACCGCAGGCTCGCGTCGGCAGAGAACTGTCACTGTCCGGAAGATTGACGGAGAGAAGTGATGGATTCCAGTGCGATCGTCCTTCAGTTCTTCAGCTACTTCACAGTAATGTGCCGCGGATGAGCGCCCGAGTGGGCTGGCTAGGATAGACTACAAGAGTGCTAGCTAGGATAGACTACAAGAGTGCTAGCTAGGATAATCAGCAAGAGTGCTAACTAAGATAGACTACAAAAGTGCTAGCTAGGATAGACTACAAGAGTGCTAGCCAGGATAGTATACAAGAGTGCTAGCTAGGATAGACTACAAGAGTGCTAGCTAGGATAAACTACAAGAGTGCTAGCTAGGATAGACTACACGAGTGCTAGCTAGGATAGACTACAAGAGTGCTAGCTAGGATAGACTACAAGAGTGCTAGCTAGGATAGACTACAAGAGTGCTAGCCAGGATAGTATACAAGAGTGCTAGCTAGGATAGACTACAAGAGTGCTAGCTAGGATAGACTACAAGAGTGCTAGCTAGGATAAACTACAAGAGTGCTAGCTAGGATAGACTACTAGAGTGCTAGCTAAGATAGACTACAAGAGTGCTAGCTAGGATAGACTACAAGAGTGCAAGTTAGGATAGACTTCAAGAGTGCTAGCTAAGATAGACTACAAGAGTGCCAGCTAGGATAGACTACAAGAGTGCTAGCTAAGATAGACTACAAGAGTGCTAGCTAAGATAGACTACAAGAGTGCTAGCTAGGATAGACTACAAGAGTGCTAGCTAGGATAGACTACGAGAGTGCTAGCTAGGATAGACTATAAGAGTGCTAGCTAGGATAGACTACAAGAGTGCTAGCTAGGATAGACTACAAGAGTGCTAGCTAGGATAGACTTCAAGAGTGCTAGCTAAGATAGACTACAAGAGTGCCAGCTATGATAGACTACAAGAGTGCTAGCTAGGATAGACTACAAGAGTGCTAGCTAGGATAGACTACAAGAGTGCTAGCTAGGATAGACTACAAGAGTGCTCGCTAGGATAGACTACAAGAGTGCTAGCTAGGATGGACTACAAGAGTGCTAGCTAAGATAGACTACAAGAGTGCTCACTAGGATAGACTACAAGAGTGCTAGCTAAAATAGACTACAAGATTGCTAGGCTAGCTAAGATAGACTACTAGAGTGCTAGCTAAAATAGACTACAAGATTGCTAGCTAAGGTAGACTACAAGAGTGCTAGCTAAAATAGATTACAAGAGTGCTAGCTAAGGTAGACTACAAGAGTGCTAGCTAAGGTAGACTACAAGAGTGCTAGCTAAAATAGATTACAAGAGTGCTAGCTAAGGTAGACTACAAGAGTGCTAGCTAAAATAGATTACAAGAGTGCTACTAAGGTAGACTACAAGAGTGCTAGCTAAAATAGATTACAAGAGTGCTAGCTAAAATAGACTAAAAGAGTGCTAGCTAAGATAGACTAAAAGAGTGCTAGCTAAAATAGATTACAAGAGTGCTAGCTAAGGTAGACTACAAGAGTGCTAGCTAAAATAGATTACAAGAGTGCTAGCTAAAATAGACTAAAAGAGTGCTAGCTAAGATAGACTACTAGAGTGCTAGCTAAAATAGATTACAAGAGTGCTAGCTAAAATAGACTAAAAGAGTGCTAGCTAAGATAGACTAAAAGAGTGCTAGCTAAGATAGACTAACAAGAGTGCTAGCTAAGATAGACTAAAAGAGTGCTAGCTAAGATAGACGACACCAATGTGAGTTTACAGTGCTAGCTGCAGTCAAGGTGACATTTACAACCTCGTAACACTTAATACCAGAATATGTTAAAGAGATTAGAATTATGTAAATCTCCAAATAAATTGAACCTGTAACTTGTAATTCTAAATAAAGGATATTGTACGAGAGAAAAAAGTGTTGTGTCTATGAATAAAGTGGAGGATTCTGACTTTAAGAGAAGAGAAGAAAAAGTCAATTTTATTTTAATTGCCTTCCACAGAATACGAGCTCATGGATTTCTGGTCTCACCGTTCTAGGCCGAGGAAGGTGCGACCGGCTGGAACTGACCTTGATGAAAGTCAGCAGATGCTGAAAGTGAGCTTGTGTGTGGAAGTGACCGGGTCAGACAAGAAGACAACAGAAGAAGCTGATGACTCCACAGCAACGTTTTATGCTTCGTCCAAGATCTTGGTTGAATTTCAGCGAGAGTTGAGAAAGAACTGTGTGTGTGTGTTAAAGAAACTTCCAAATATTAAACCATGTTTATTAAGATTTCGATCGACTCCCACAATCACTTCATTCTGCGCATTCAACCGAGTACTTTGGGAGGAAACCAGGAAGCCTTTCAATCTATGTGTGTGTTGTTTTGTGTGTAGCCAGGAGCAGGTGAACGTTAATAAAACCTCATAATGCAGAGATTAAGTTAGTAACCAGCAGGTATATATGTAAGCGGGTCAAAGTCATCTGCATGATAACTCAACAGTAGAACGTCAAAAGTTGAATCAGCCTCCAGTTAAGATCTGACAGATTTACACACAGGAAGCTGTGAATTATGTTCTGGGTACAATGTAACGTAACCATCATCAACTAATAAACAAACACAGAGCTAGCTATCATCAGCTAACAAACAAACTTAGAGCTAGCTATCATCAACTAATAAACAAACACAGAGCTAGCTATCATCAGCTAACAAACAAACTTAGAGCTAGCTATCATCAACTAATAACAAACCCCCCCCCCCACCAACCCCCCCCCCCCCCCCCCCCCCCCCCCCCCCCCCCCAAACAAACACAGAGCTAGCTATCATCAGCTAACAAACAAACTTAGAGCTAGCCATCATCAACTAATAAACAAACACAGAGCTAGCTATCATCAACTAATAAACAAACACAGAGCTAGCTATCATCAACTAATAAACAAACACAGAGCTAGCTATCATCAACTAATAAACAAACACAGAGCTAGCTATCATCAACTAATAAACAAACACAGAGCTAGCTATCATCAGCTAATAAACAAACACAGAGCTACCAATCATCAACTAATAAACAAACACAGAGCTAGCTACCATTAGCTAATAAACAAATACAAAGTTAAGCATCATCAGCTGACAAACAAACACAAAGTTAAGCATCATCAGCTAATAAACAAACACAGAGCTAGCATCATCAGCTAATAAACAAACACAAAGTTAAGCATCATCAACTAATAAACAAACACAAAGTTAAGCATCACCAGCTAATAAACAAACAAAGTTAAGTATCATCAGCTAATAAACAAACACAAAGTTAAGCATCACCAGCTAATAAACAAACAAAGTTAAGTATCATCAGCTTATAAACAAACACAAAGTTAAGCATCATCAACTAATAAACAAACACAAAGTTAAGCATCACCAGCTAATAAACAAACAAAGTTAAGTATCATCAGCTAATAAACAAAATCGAAGTTAAGTATCAACAGCTAATAAACAAACAAAGTTAAGCATCATCAGCTAATAAACAAAATCGAAGTTAAGCATCATCAGCTAATAAACAAACACAAAGTTAAGCATCATCAGCTAATAAACAAACACAAAGTTAAGCATCATCAGCTAATAAACAAACACAAAGTTAAGCATCATCAGCTAATAAACAAACACAAAGTTAAGCATAATCAGCTAATAAACAAACACAAAGTTAAGTATCATCAGCTAATAAACAAACACAAAGTTAAGTATCATCAGCTAATAAACAAACACAAAGTTAAGCATCATCAGCTAATAAACAAACACAAAGTTAAGCATCATCAGCTAATAAACAAACAAAAGTTAAGCATCATCAGCTAATAAACAAACACAAAGTTAAGCATCATCAGCTAATAAACAAACACAAAGCTAAGTATCATCAGCTAATAAACAAACACAAAGTTAAGTATCATCAGCTAATAAACAAACACAAAGTTAAGCATCATCAGCTAATAAACAAACACAAAGTTAAGCATCATCAGCTAATAAACAAACACAAAGTTAAGCATCATCAGCTAACAAACAAACAAAAAGTTAAGTATCATCAGCTAATAAACAAACACAAAGTTAAGCATCATCAGCTAATAAACAAACAAAAAGTTAAGTATCATCAGCTAATAAACAAACACAAAGTTAAGCATCATCAGCTAACAAACAAACAAAAAGTTAAGCATCATCAGCTAACAAACAAACAAAAAGTTAAGCATCATCAGCTAACAAACAAACAAAAAGTTAAGCATCATCAGCTTATAAACAAACACAAGCTCAAACTGGTTCCACCTCCATATTCATGAATTAACTTCTCAGATGAAGGTATGTGACCTTGTTCTTGAGAAATATAAATAAAATATGCTCATTGTTGGCCAAGTACTAGTTATGAAACTGATCCCGTTCCAACCTAAGTGATGAGGAAACGAGGAAGTTGGGTGCAGATGGTCCATAAGGGAATATTTGGATCGGGAAACATCAGCAAAGAATGAATTAAACAGCCAGTGTGGAATCTGATGATGCTAGCTTGATGCTGCAGGTTAGTAAGGTGAACCTCAGGGGTCTATTCCCGGACGTCTGGGAAAGTGAAGGCAGCAGTAAAAGCTGAGCGGTCAGCAGGAAGAGGATCAGTGCCGACATGTGTCCTGTCAGTCACTGGATGCGTAGACACACATTCCAGAGTGGAAGAGGGTGACTGGAGGTACCTGAGCTTATGGGATGGAATTAGCTGAGTTAGCAGGTGCAACTACTGGATGGTTATTTTTACGACCATTTATTAGTTATATTTTAATTATTTATTACTATCTATCTAAAAACTATCTGGCGACTTCAGGATATTCTGTTTTTTCCATTTATGAGCTTTTATAAATAATAAAATAATAAATAATATTAATCAAAATGTATTGAAAACACACAACAGTGCTAGCTAAAATAGACGACAACAGTGCTAGCCAATATAGAAGACAACAGTGCTAAATTAGCCATACTATAACAGTGCTAGCTAATATAGACGATAACAGTGCTAGCTCGGAAAGGCGAAAACAGTGCTAGCTAAAAAGGACGACAACAGTGCTAAATTAGCCAGACTACAACAGTGCTAGCTCAGAAAGACGACAACAGTGCTAGCTCAGAAAGGCGAAAACAGTGCTAGCTAAAAAGGACGACAACAGTGCTAAATTAGCCAGACTATAACATTGCTAGCTCAGATAGGCGAAAGCAGTGCTAGCTAAAAATAACGACAACAGTGCTAAATTAGCCAGGCTATATAAATAAATATTACTTACTTACTTACTTACTACAACAGTGCTAGCTCAGAAAGACGACAACCGTGCTAGCTTAGCTAGACGACAACAGTGCTAAATTAGCCAGACTACAACAGTGCTAGCTCAGAAAGACGACAACAGTGCTAGTTTAGCTAGACAACAACAGTGCTAACTGAGCCAGACTAAAACAGTGCTAGCTTAGCTGGACAACAACAGTGCTAGCTTAGCCAGACTACAACAATGCTAGCTAAAATAGATGACAAAAGCGCTAGTGTATCCATATTACTATACTTATATATACACAGTACATAACACAGATACATCAACCCAAAAATCAAATTAGCGTCTAAATATATTTCAAAATATTTTTTAAACAACATTTTCATTAATATGATCATTTAAATCATACAATTAATAAAGTATACAATATGTTTTTTACTATATGTTATTTTCTGGCTATTACACTGACATCACATATATGTAAACTCAACTCAAACCTTAGCAGGAGCCAAGCTCTCAAGCAGTTCCAATAGAAGGTGTTTATTTTCTCCTATTATTAGTTAGTTTCCATAAAGTTTAGCAAAGTAGACGAGACATGTTTTGCTAAATCCAATTGTTTGCTATCTTGCTAGCTTAGCATGTCAGTCACACCAATAATACGCTCCAGAAAATAAAAAACTGAAGACGTGGAAAAAGTGTTTCTCAAGCTCTAAAGTCTGTATCAGGAAACTTCAATTAAATCCAGAGCGATGTTTAATATCCACAAACCCGGTGGTTAAATATGAACATGAAGAAAAGGCAAATACTTGCTGTGGTTTATTTTTATGTACGGAGTGCAGGAGTCGAACCCCGAGGAGGATTTTTCAAGGCAGAAGGAGAAGAAACGGCAGCAATTATGAGCTCAGTGAATAATCAACACTATTGTCTGTTTTTGTATGTAAATGTTCTCATGAATCTTCCAGCAGGTTTTCTCTTCGTCTCTGCGATGATTCATCCCAGTCCAAGTGGAACAGGATCATTCCTGCACATATGTCGGGGTCTCTGCCACGAACACACACTCGTGGACACACTCGTGAACACACACTCGTGAACACACTCGTGAACACACACTCGTGAACACACTCATGAACACACACTCGTGAACACACACTCGTGAACACACACTCGTGAACACACACTCGTGAACACACTCATGAACACACACTCGTGAACACACACTCGTGAACACACACTCGTGAACACACACTCGTGAACACACACTCGTGAACACACACTCGTGAACACACACTCGTGAACACACACTCGTGGACACACACTCGTGAACACACTCGTGAACACACACTCGTGAACACACACTCGTGAACACACTCGTGAACACACACTCGTGAACACGCACTCGTACGCACTCGTGAACACACACTCGTGAACACACACTCGTGAACACACTCGTGAACACACTCGTGAACACACTCGTGAACACACCCTCTTGAACACACACTCGTGAACACACACTCGTGAACACACACTCGTGAACACACTCGTGAACACACACTCGTGAACACACTCGTGAACACACACTCGTGAACACACACTCGTGAACCCTCGCTGAACACGCTCGTGAACACCACTCGTGAACACACACTCGTGAACACGCTCGTGAACACACACCCGTGACACACTCGTGAACACACCTCATGAAAACACACTCGTGAACACACACTCGTGAACCACTCATGAAACACACTCGTGAACACACACTCGTGAACACGCTCGTGAACACACTTCGTGAACACGCTCGTGAACACACTCGTGACCCACTCATGACACACTTGTGAACACACACTCGTGAACCACACTCGTGAACACACTCATGAACACACACTCGTGACACACACCGTGACCCACTCGTGAACACACCGTGACCACTCGTGAACACACACTCGTGAACACACCATGAACACCACTCGTGAACCACCGTGACACCCTCATGAACCACTCGTGAACACACACTCGTGAACCGCTCGTGAACACACCATGAACACACACTCGTGAACACACACTCGTGAAACACACTCGTGACACACACTCGTAAACACAGTAAACACACTCATGAACACACACTCGTGAACACACACTCGTGAACACACACTCATGAACACACACTCATGAACACACACTCGTGAACACACTCGTGAACACACTCGTGAACACACACTCGTGAACACACACTCGTGAACACACACTCGTGAACACACACTCGTGAACACACACTCGTGAACACACACTCGTGAACACACTCGTGAACACACACTCGTGAACACACTCGTGAACACACACTCGTGAACACACACTCGTGAACACGCTCGTGAACACGCTCGTGAACACACACTCGTGAACACACACTCGTGAACACGCTCGTGAACACACACCCGTGAACACACTCGTGAACACACACTCATGAACACACACTCGTGAACACACACTCGTGAACACACACTCATGAACACACACTCGTGAACACACACTCGTGAACACGCTCGTGAACACACTCGTGAACACGCTCGTGAACACACTCGTGAACACACACTCATGAACACACACTTGTGAACACACACTTGTGAACACACACTCGTGAACACACACTCGTGAACACACTCATGAACACACACTCGTGAACACACACTCGTGAACACACACTCGTGAACACACTCGTGAACACACTCGTGAACACACACTCGTGAACACACTCATGAACACACACTCGTGAACACACACTCGTGAACACACACTCATGAACACACACTCGTGAACACACACTCGTGAACACGCTCGTGAACACACTCATGAACACACACTCGTGAACACACACTCGTGAACACACACTCGTGAACACACACTCGTAAACACACTCGTAAACACACTCATGAACACACACTCGTGAACACACACTCGTGAACACACACTCATGAACACACACTCATGAACACACACTCGTGAACACACTCGTGAACACACTCGTGAACACACACTCGTGAACACACACTCGTGAACACACTCGTGAACACACACTCGTGAACACACACTCGTGAACACACACTCGTGGACACACACTCGTGAACACACTCATGAACACACACTCGTGAACACACACTCGTGAACACGCTCGTGAACACACACTCGTGAACACACACTCATGAACACACACTCGTGAACACGCTCGTGAACACACACTCGTGAACACACACTCATGAACACACACTCGTGAACACGCTCGTGAACACACACTCATGAACACACACTCATGAACACACACTCGTGAACACACTCCTGATGTTTCTTCTAAGCATGAACACGTGAATATTGAACCAGCGGTTTGAAGATCTTATCAACTGGTTTCTTTCAAGTGCTTCTCGTGGACAGATGGTGAGTTTACGTCTCACTCCTGGTGCCGTAACATCCTGGGAAAACATCTGGCAAAAGTCTTTTTTTTATGTCTTTTTTAACATATTTACGTAAAGAGTTATCGTTTGAAAATACGGTCTCGAGTCCAGAAGATGTTCGGAGAGATTTGAGCAAAGCAGACACAGGACACGATCGCAATCCTACTTCTGATACCACCCTGGTTAAAAAACCTGAAACATTACTCTGTAATCGGAAATACAACCAAAGTCCATATGTGCTATTCATGTCTAATTCAGAATACCTGGTCAACACACCTGGAAAAAACATGCTAGCATAGCTACATGCTAAAGACCATGTCACAGTGTTGTGATAGTGTAGAAAAAAAGTATATATGTGTAGTATTGTCCAGTACTTGACTCTGGTATTGTGATAGTGTAGTAACAAGTATATATGTGTAGTATTGTCCAGTACTTGACTCTGGTATTGTGATAGTGTAGTAACAAGGATATATGTGTAGTATTGTCCAGTACTTGACTCTGGTGTTGTGATAGTGTATTAACAAGTATATATGTGTAGTATTGTGTAGTATTGTCCAGTACTTGACTCTGGTGTTGTGATAGTGTATTAACAAGTATATATGTGTAGTATTGTGGAGTACTTGACTCTGGTGTTGTGATAGTGTAGTAACAAGGCTATATGTGTAGTATTGTCCAGTACTTGACTCTGGTGTTGTGATAGTGTAGTAACAAGTATATATGTGTAGTATTGTCCAGTACTTGACTCTGGTGTTGTGATAGTGTAGTAACAAATATATATGTTTAGTATTGTCCAGTACTTGACTCTGGTGTTGTGATAGTGTAGCAACAAGTATATATGTGTAGTATTGTCCAGTACTTGACTCTGGTGTTGTGATAGTGTAGTAACAAGTATATATGTGTAGTATTGTCCAGTACTTGACTCTGGTGTTGTGATAGTGTGGTAACAAGTATATATGCGTAGTATTGTCCAGTACTTGACTCTGGTGTTGTGATAGTGTAGTAACAAGTATATATGTGTAGTATTGTCCAGTACTTGACTCTGGTGTTGTGATAGTGTAGTAACAAGGCTATATGTGTAGTATTGTCCAGTACTTGACTCTGGTGTTGTGATAGTGTAATAACAAGTATATATGTGTAGTATTGTCCAGTACTTGACACTGGTGTTGTGATAGTGTAGTAACAAGGATATATGTGTAGTATTTTCTAACACCACTACTAAACACCATCTACCCTCTCATGGGGGTCTCGTGGGTCTGTCGTAGACTTTTGATGCTACAATCCTAATCCTGACACCCTTGTCACAGAAATAGCATAACAACTTCGAAGCCAGAATCCATATTGACTTCTCCAACTGGGCCCTCAACCACAACCCTACTGCTGACACCACTTGTTACAGAGTATAGAAAATACAAAATAAATAATGTATTTTTTTCTGCACTTTACTTGGAAGTACCAGCGTGAACCTGGACCTGCAACCTTTGCAGCGATCTCATGATCTCATGATCTCATGATCTCATGATCTCACGATCTCATGATCTCACGATCTCACGATCTCACGATCTCACGATCTCATGATCTCACGATCTCACGATCTCACGATCTCATCACGATCTCATGATCTCATGATCTCACGATCTCACGATCTCACGATCTCACGATCTCACGATCTCATGATCTCACGATCTCACGATCTCACGATCTCACGATCTCACGATCTCACGATCTCACGATCTCACGATCTCATGATCTCATGATCCATGATCTCTCCACGCCTCCAGCGACGACTCCCTTCTGCTGCTGCCGCGGGATCCCCGGGGCGCTCCGGTGCTGCCAGCCGGGCCACGCCAGACCCTCGCAGGGGGGCGACAGAAGGACTTTGATCCAGGGCCCTGCAGACCCGGCGCCGACTCGAGCCGTTGCGCGGCAAATCGATAGATTCATCGGGAGAAGCCGTTCGGTGCAGACGCCAGGAGCCCGGAGAGCAGCAGGAACAAAAGGTTCCGTCAGCACGTCCGAGATGACAGGTCCACTATGGCTCAGTTAGCCGGGGTTCCGCTCCAGATAACATCCCGCTGACGGTGCTGTGAGTCATCGCGGTGTCGAGAACCACTGAGGAACTTTCATCAGGGTTTGAAGAGTGTTTAGATATTGGTGGTGATCAGTACATCAGAGTCACGTTTGAGTAGAGATTAAATCCAGACAGAAAATAATAATTTGGGAAAATGTTAATGATGTTAAATCTCATTAAAAAAACACTTAAATAGTTGTCTTAGAAAATATTAATACTGGGATATATTTTGATGGTTATTACATGATACTGTACTTTTTTTCCCAACGTTATTATTGTTTTGTTTTTTTTTGTTTTTTTTGGTTATGAGATCATAAAATCTTTGTGCTTGTTCATTTTTGTGTTGCAATTAAACTTCCAGCAGTCGTCACGTCCTCTGCAGCTAAGCAACAGTTGAATCCTATGAGATTCCAGCAATGACTGAGGACGAGAGGATACAGTGACTCCAGTAGCTTTTAAAGCTGTTGTTTGTACATATTTTGGTTTGAAAACAAATGAAATTCTGCAACACCAGAGTCAAGTACTGGACAATACTACACATATATACTTGTTACTACACTATCACAACACCAGAGTCAAGTACTGGACAATACTACACATATATACTTGTTACTACACTATCACAACACCAGAGTCAATTACTGGACAATTCTACACATATATACTTGTTACTACACTATCACAACACCAGAGTCAAGTACTGGACAATACTACACATATATACTTGTTACTACACTATCACAACACCAGAGTCAAGTACTGGACAATACTACACATATATACTTGTTACTACACTATCACAACACCAGAGTCAAGTACTGGACAATACTACACATATAGCCTTGTTACTACACTATCACAACACCAGAGTCAAGTACTGGACAATACTAAACATATATACTTGTTACTACACTATCACAACACCAGAGTCAAGTACTGGACAATACTACACATATATACTTGTTACTACACTATCACAACACCAGAGTCAAGTACTTGACAATACTACACATATATACTTGTTACTACACTATCACAACACCAGAGTCAAGTACTGGACAATACTACACATATATCCTTGTTACTACACTATCACAACACCAGAGTCAAGTACTGGACAATACTACACATATATCTTTGTTACTACACTATCACAACACCAGAGTCAAGTACTGGACAATACTACACATATATACTTGTTACTACACTATCACAACACCAGAGTCAAGTACTGGACAATACTACACATATATACTTGTTACTACACTATCACAACACCAGAGTCAAGTACTGGACAATACTACACATATATACTTGTTACTACACTATCACAACACCAGAGTCAAGTACTGGACAATACTACACATATATACTTGTTACTACACTATCACAACACCAGAGTCAAGTACTGGACAATACTACACATAACTTAGACCACAGGATTAATTAAGGTGGCCCACAATTAGGATTGTATAACCTTTTTAATCACTACATTGCTAGAAATTAATGTTAAAATTGTGTCTAACAATAGTTTGACGTTATTCAAGTTATGATTGACATGGAGAGAAGTTGACAAATGACAGGAGGTTCATTGTTACGTTATAACCGAGTCGTAGACTTAACGACTTTGTTTAAAACCAAATGATTTACTCTGATTCTTACACCGACCTACGAAGCCAAACTCTTCTTCTTCTGCACGGCTTCAGGAGACTCAACTCCAGGTTCACCAGGTTTCTGCTCCGACAACTTGTTATCATCGCGAGAAAAGATAAACTCTGATCTGGTTTTCAGCCGCACAGATGTGTGGAGAAACAAAAGAGCTGCAGGGATTATTGTGGCCCGGGGAAGGTTAGCTCAGGACTACGCTTCTGTGACCAATCCTGAAGTCGAATCTCTGGATCACTGGCACGGAGCTCTGGTGAGCACAAAACCTCCTGACGGGGAAACTAGAAGCTAGCTCGCTCGGATGAAGAGCCGTCTGAACATGTGAGGTGACGCTGACAAGTGCAGATGAAGAAGAACGTCATGTATGAAGTCATGGTAACAGCAAGAACGCGGAGCTGCCGGTTAAGGATCTTTGGTGTTGTGACGGTTTTATCAAAACAGCAGAATAAATGGGTTCCAGGAACCGCACGTCGAGGACGACTCTTGACTTCTGCTGCCTCACATCACATTTAAAAGCGAGAGGATTTGTGTCGTAACATCTGCCAACAGAAACCGCTTTGCACAGAACAGGCCAGTATTGAACCGTAGAAGCCTTTAAACCTCCGATTGTGAAACTCAGTTTTGTCGCTTTTTCACCAGTTAAAGTCACAGAACAAGGTGCTGCAAAAACAGGAAGGCCGTCCCAAAGACAAACACTTGAATAAAACACATTCTGGTTTTATTAAATCCATTCAAGCTGTTGTTCCTTTATGTTTCTTAGCTCCAACAGATTTGGTCACAAAGAAAGATGTCTTTGGTGTTTCTGAAGGTTATTCACCGAAAGGCATTTCAATCCAGAATTAAACTAAATCCCTGCTGGGAAGCATCACAAAGATAATTAAGAGAAAGAAAGAAAAAAGCAAGACTCACCAGGTCTCGTCGTTCTTAAACTCCAGCTCTCCGTACGTGTCTTCGAAGTCCTCCCCTCCTCCTTTGGCGAGTCCTTCCACGGTGCGATAAGGCACGATGACGGTCCCCCTCGCCCCAGAAGTCCTCAACACCTTGACCTCCATGATACAAATGCTCTCGCTGATGTGGATCAGGCTGCTCTCGAACGTGAAGATGCCCGAGTGGTCGTCGTCCAGGATGGTGACCGTGGCCACGGTGGGGAAGCCCAGCATGGCCTTGGGGTAGGGGAGACTGTTGGGCGACAGGAACTCGTCCTCCGTGTCCAGAACGCGCAGATTGCTGAGTCGAACGAAGAAGTGCTCGTCCTCCTCGAAGATGTCGTCGTCGATGATCCCGACACTTATTTCCTTGACCATCTCTCCCGGTTTAAACACCACCATACCCTCGGAGAATTCGTAATCTGCCCCGGCGTTGGCGGACCCGTCCTCCGTTTTGTAATCCACATAGATGGTCTTGTTGATGTCGCCGCCCTTTCTGGTGATGGTGAGGATGGCGGCGCCGCAGTTCTCCAGGCACTGATAGACGGCGGGCTCGAAAGCTATTCTGGATACGTACTCCTCTGGCTCGTCCACGTGGACCTCCTGCACGCTGGCGCTCTTCTTCGCCTGCTCCGCCACGTGTTTCTTCAGGATGTTCCCTGCGCCCGTCATCATGCGAGTGGCCTGGATGCGGTAGAACGCCCGACTCTTCTGCTGGTGCGAGAGGGCGTAGTAGTTGGCCATCTCCACCAGCTGATCCAAGTCCTTCTCCGGATGCTTCTGCTTCAGGTCTTTCAGGATGCGGATCATGTCGCGGCGAGACTCGTCTACCTCTTTGCTCTCGATCAGACCGATGAGGTTGCTGGCGGCGCTTCCGTCCATGAAGTGAGAGTTGACCATCTTCCCGTCCATCTCGATGCCCTTGGAGCGCTCCGTCTCCGTCTCGATGATGACGCCTCGGTGTTTGTCGTGGCGGTACTTCTTGTGCATGTACTTGTAGAAGAGCAGGCGTCTGTCCGCCACCCAGGCCAGGAGAACGCAGATGGGGAAGAAAGACAGGGTAACGAGACCCTCCCAGACCTCCACCTCGCCGGGAGAAAACACAGCCAAGATCATGTAAAGCCAAATGTACGCAAAGATGCTCCAGGCGGCGGTGACGAAGAACACCCGCAGATGTTTGACCTTGCGCACTTCCCCTTGAGGAATGACGGACACGCACAGGCCGATGATGACGAACATGTTGAAGGCGGCGCTGCCGACGATGGTGGAGGGTCCGAGCTCGCCGGCTTCAAACCCGTGTCCGCAGACTTCTATCACTGAAAGCATGATCTCGGGGGCGGAGGAACCCAAGGCCATGAGGGTGAGGTTGGACACGGTTTCGTTCCACACTCTGATTGTGGTGGTGCTCGTTTCTCCGTTCGGCCTCTTGATGACGATTTCCTTCTCCTGCGACGTGATGACCTCGATGGCGGCCATGAAACGGTCCGCGATGATGGAGACTCCGAGGAACATGTAGATCATCGCTACGAAATACACGATGACTCGTGCGATCTTATCCCCCATGGAGGGATCTTCGGGGTACCAGATGGGCAGGATAATGCCCGTCTGGCACTTGGAATGGTCATCGCAGGATGCATTGTGGGGGCTCAGCGAGGGGCTCGGGGTGGTCCGAGCCTCTGTAGAAAGGAAGGAGAGAGCCGTCGACACCAGTCCCAGCCATAGGCAAGCTGTTGACCCCAGTCTTACTGTCCGTGAACCCTCCATGCACCCTCTTTCGTCTCAAGTGTCCTTAACACACGGATAGTCCCTCTGGGATCCAGCACTGGGCTGTGCTTCGACTCCAACCACGACCTGAGCAGGAGAGAAAGAACAGATGAGAAATGGACGATCCTGGTTTCATTCAATTAAATTGTAACTCCCTAAGCATGGGGTTCCCTTTGCACCATGATTTCCTCCCATTAATCAAAGAGATCCCTCTTAAGCAGGACACTCGTTTCAGCGTCTCGAGCACTTTAGGTTCCTTAAGACCTTCCCCCCGAAGAGAGTTCATAAAGTGGCCACTGGTTCGCTCGGGCTGTTTCCTCCAAAATAAGAGTTGCTAAGAAAGGCAACAAAGTTGGCTCAATATCAAAGTAGATTGATGTCGATATCTTGACCTATGAAGATGCGAGTGTTCAAGGTCAGATAAGGAACAGAGATTATGGAAGTCAACAACTATACACACACTTCCAATAACCTGATGTTGAAGGAAAGTGATTGTGTTTGATTCGGAACAAACACAGACAAAAATAATGATAAATCAAGCCTCTAAGAACAGAATATCACAGTCAGACTCAAACTTCCTGTTGGTAAATATACATTTTGTCGATTTAAAAATGGTTTAAATTAATAGAAAAATGTCCAGTTAACCTTGAATAAAGTAAATAGAACAAAAAAGTGTTGAAATAAAATCAATACCCATTTACAGAAACCAACAATCAAGTTCTATCTTCTTTACTTTCATATAAAATTCATACTAACTATTAGTATCTTTTGATATTGCATGTGGTTTGCTACTACAGTAGGTGCAGTGCATGATGGTCCAACAAGTGCAATGGTTGCGTCGCGACCCTCCAGGGACTTATAAAGCATTGATGCTATTGGATGATGTAAAAGTACAAAATCTTGACTTTAACTTGAACTTAAAGTTTGAAAAGAATCATTAAAATCTGTCTTCACTGGACCTGAGGAATTAGAAGTTTTACTCCAAACATCTACATGAGTGTTTGTAACACGACTTGAAATTAGCTTTCATCATTCAGGCCTTTATCCTTCCACTGGATTGATTTACCGATCTTTGTTCTGCATTCAGGCCGTCACTAAAACCTCGGATTCATCAGATCCAGATCATATTTGTAAGTAAGTAAGTAAGTAAGTAATATTTATTTATATAGCGCTTTTCCAGACCAGGGTCACAAAGCGCTTAAACAATCAAAACAATACTCAAAAAAGTATATACACTTTAAAAATCAAGATAATACTGAGAACAACACAGGAGTTCCAGAAAATCAAGGAAAAGCCTGAACAAATAGAAACGTCTTAAGATGTTTCTTAAAGGAGTCAGTAGATCCATCAAGAGCAAAGAGAGAGAAGATTGTTCCAAAGCTTAGGAGCAACAGCCTGAAAAGATTTCTCTCCTCTGGTCCTGAGTCCTGTGCGTGGAACCATAAGTAGATTCTGATCCACAGACCTCAGAGCCCGAGCTGGGGTGTAAGGCTGGATCAGATCAGTGATGTAAGGAGGAGTCTGACCATGAATAGATCTGAAAGTAAGAACCAGAATTTTAAAGTTGATCCTGAAAGAAACTGGAAGCCAGTGAAGAGTTTTAAGGATCGGAGAAATGTGAGTTCTTCTACTAGAGCGGGTCAGAATTCTCGCTGCAGAGTTTTGTATGAACTGCAGGCGAGACGATCCTTCTTGTTAAGACATGAAAACAAACTGTTACAATAGTCCAGACGAGAAGAAACAAACGCATGGATTACAAGCTCCATTTTTTGACGGTGTAGTCGCAATTATTCGTAAATTTGAGTCTTTTAAGTATTATTTTCAGTTGTGATGCCGTCGGTGAGAAACAGCAAATAACTCCTGTCGACACGTTTGTTCGTCTCGTGGAACGGTGGAAGTTCAGTTGTGGATAAGTGAGTCCGATAATGTGGACTTGTGCATGATTGTCTGGAGTCTCGAGGGGAATTCTGGGCTCGCGACTAAACAGCTTGCTCAGCAGGCGTGCGATGTTGCTCAAGTAAGCAGCGTCCAGAATGTTGCGCCGGCAGAAAGAGAGTTATGACCATTAGGGGAGACCATGGGATGTTGTGTCCGAGATTACCAACATAAAACACGTGTCGAACATGTTAACGGATTGTGTTCTCGTGATCAAAGTGAAGACGAGCCACGAACAAATGTTTGTGACATCTTTGGATACGATCTCAGGTTCATCATTGAACCACCTTGTCCTGCTTTCCCTTTTTTTTTCCACGAGTCCTTGGACGTCAAGACTGGGAAAAGAAAAAGATTTATAGACTATAAATCACTTCAGTCCTTGCACCAGTTCTACTGTACCAGCACTAATACATAATATTCAGCTTTATGCTAACGGAATGCTACGTACATCAGATTTACATGGATTTATTTATGTATTCGTACAGACTTTTCCACATAATCATAGCATGACTTTGCTAAAATTCAGATTCAATTCAAATCCATGAATAAATGTCAGTTTTCCTGACTTGAACTTGAACTTGTTTCCAAGACCTTGAATCGTACCTCGTCACGTAAACAACCTTGATGGTGGAATTAACATTTATACAAGTGATGAATGGAAATCTTCCAGGTTTTTTTATCGTACGTTTTCCACACACATATGAAGAAAATACAAATGTTCATGTAAGAATGTGTAGAACATGAATCATGTTGAAAAATGAAAAATAACAATAGAAATTAAATTAGATAAATTAAAGCAGAACTAAACACATATCAAAACAAACAATCAACGCACAATATTTTCTGTTTCAGTTTATAAGGGAAAAAAATTCCAATCAAACCTCAAAAGCCACTCAAAAGATTAAGTTTACAGTTATGAATGTAGCTCGGCAGTGAACAGCAGCGATTTAACGCCATACAAGTGAAATCACAAAAACATTCCTACATCCATCGGAAAGTACCGAAGAGAACCGAAAGCTCATAACATCAAAGTTAGCATCTCAAGCTAGTTCTTGAAACATCGCAGACCAACGATATACATCCTGAAGTGACTCGACACTGTGGTGGGAAATCTATGCTGTACATCTACACATGATGGCCACGGTACCGCGGCAGGTTGATGTCGCAACATGGACGACTTGTACGTTAGTTCCTGGTCCACAGGAAGTCAGTCATCGCTGCTTAGAAACATGTAGCATAAGGAAAAAGGCTCTTCTTCCCGCCAGTAAAAACCCACACCAGTACCTGACCCTGGGCACAACATCTGGCAGAACCACTGAAACGCAAACCTTGCAAACCCAGTGCCAGTAATCCCAAGTACCAGCTCACCAGCGCCAGGAAGGCATCCAGATATTGAGCAGCAGGGGTCAAGACAAACACCCTCCAGGAGACTGAAGACATCTGGCAGCAGGTTCTGAACCTCCTCTACGTCCGTGCTCGTCCAAAGATGCATTTCACGGAATATTTTCATCACAGCCTGGAAATGTGTCGCGAGTGAAGCATCGACTGTCAGCTATCAAGAATCTGTTCAGTTGATTGGCAGCCACACGGCGCCAGAAAGGATGGGATGCATTTACGGCGTCACATTTATGGAAGGATGCTAGAGTGAAGGGAAAATGAAGGGAAAATTACTTTAAAAACGCTCTGAAGTCTAACGAGTATCTAACCTGAAGAGGTTCCTTCAGACCACAGGTTTATTCATGTTTTGGTCTGTCACAGATATCAGTGTTTATTTGGATGAAAGTATTGATATCAAGTTAGTTCTATAGATGTTTGGACGGATCAAAGTATTGATATCAAGTTAGTTCGATAGATGTTTGGACGGATCAAAGTATTGATATCAAGTTAGTTCTATAGATGTTTGGACGGATCAAAGTATTGATATCAAGTTAGTTCTATAGATGTTTGGACGGATCAAAGTATTGATATCAAGTAAGTTCTATAGATGTTTGGACGGATCAAAGTATTGATATCAAGTTAGTTCTATAGATGTTTGGACGGATCAAAGTATTGATATCAAGTTAGTTCTATAGATGTTTGGACGGATCAAAGTATTGATATCAAGTTAGTTCTATAGATGTTTGGACGGATCAAAGTATTGATATCAAGTTAGTTCTATAGATGTTTTGGACGGATCAAAGTATTGATATCAAGTTAGTTCTATAGATGTTTGGACGGATCAAAGTATTGATATCAAGTTAGTTCTATAGATGTTTGGACGGATCAAAGTATTGATATCGAGTTAGTTCTATAGATGTTTGGACGGATCAAAGTATTGATATCGAGTTAGTTCTATAGATGTTTGGACGGATCAAAGTATTGATATCGAGTTAGTTCTATAGATGTTTGGACGGATCAAAGCATTGATATCAAGTTAGTTCTATAGATGTTTGGACGGATCAAAGTATTGATATCAAGTTAGTTCTATAGATGTTTGGACGGATCAAAGTATTGATATCAAGTTAGTTCTATAGATGTTTGGACGGATCAAAGTATTGATATCAAGTTAGTTCTATAGATGTTTGGACGGATCAAAGTATTGATATCAAGTTAGTTCTATAGATGTTTGGACGGATCAAAGTATTGATATCAAGTTAGTTCTATAGATGTTTGGACGGATCAAAGTATTGATATCAAGTTAGTTCTATAGATGTTTGGACGGATCAAAGTATTGATATCAAGTTAGTTCTATAGATGTTTGGACGGATCAAAGTATTGATATCAAGTTAGTTCTATAGATGTTTGGACGGATCAAAGTATTGATATCAAGTTAGTTCTATAGATGTTTGGAATCAAAGTTTGAATCAAGTTAGTTCTATAGATGTTTGGACGGATCAAAGTATTGATATCAAGTTAGTTCTATAGATGTTTGGACGGATCAAAGTATTGATATCAAGTTAGTTCTATAGATGTTTGGACGGATCAAAGTATTGATATCAAGTTAGTTCTATAGATGTTTGGACGGATCAAAGTATTGATATCAAGTTAGTTCTATAGATGTTTGGACGGATCAAAGTATTGATATCAAGTTAGTTCTATAGATGTTTGGACGGATCAAAGTATTGATATCAAGTTAGTTCTATAGATGTTTGGACGGATCAAAGTATTGATATCAAGTTAGTTCTATAGATGTTTGGACGGATCAAAGTATTGATATCAAGTTAGTTCTATAGATGTTTGGACGGATCAAAGTATTGATATCAAGTTAGTTCTATAGATGTTTGGACGGATCAAAGTATTGATATCAAGTTAGTTCCATAGATGTTTGGACGGATCAAAGTATTGATATCAAGTTAGTTCTATAGATGTTTGGACGGATCAAAGTATTGATATCAAGTTAGTTCTATAGATGTTTGGACGGATCAAAGTATTGATATCAAGTTAGTTCTATAGATGTTTGGACGGATCAAAGTATTGATATCAAGTTAGTTCTATAGATGTTTGGACGGATCAAAGTATTGATATCAAGTTAGTTCTATAGATGTTTGGACGGATCAAAGTATTGATATCAAGTTAGTTCTATAGATGTTTGGACGGATCAAAGTATTGATATCAAGTTAGTTCTATAGATGTTTGGACGGATCAAAGTATTGATATCAAGTTAGTTCTATAGATGTTTGGACGGATCAAAGTATTGATATCAAGTTAGTTCTATAGATGTTTGGACGGATCAAAGTATTGATATCAAGTTAGTTCTATAGATGTTTGGACGGATCAAAGTATTGATATCAAGTTAGTTCTATAGATGTTTGGACGGATCAAAGTATTGATATCAAGTTAGTTCTATAGATGTTTGGACGGATCAAAGTATTGATATCAAGTTAGTTCTATAGATGTTTGGACGGATCAAAGTATTGATATCAAGTTAGTTCTATAGATGTTTGGACGGATCAAAGTATTGATATCAAGTTAGTTCTATAGATGTTTGGACGGATCAAAGTATTGATATCAAGTTAGTTCTATAGATGTTTGGACGGATCAAAGTATTGATATCAAGTTAGTTCTATAGATGTTTGGACGGATCAAAGTATTGATATCAAGTTAGTTCTATAGATGTTTGGACGGATCAAAGTATTGATATCAAGTTAGTTCTATAGATGTTTGGACAGATCAAAGTATTGATATCAAGTTAGTTCTATAGATGTTTGGACGGATCAAAGTATTGATATCATGTTAGTTCTATAGATGTTTGGACGGATCAAAGTATTGATATCAAGTTAGTTCTATAGATGTTTGGACGGATCAAAGTATTGATATCAAGTTAGTTCTATAGATGTTTGGACGGATCAAAGTATTGATATCAAGTTAGTTCTATAGATGTTTGGACGGATCAAAGTATTGATATCAAGTTAGTTCTATAGATGTTTGGACGGATCAAAGTATTGATATCAAGTTAGTTCTATAGATGTTTGGACGGATCAAAGTATTGATATCAAGTTAGTTCTATAGATGTTTGGACGGATCAAAGTATTGATATCAAGTTAGTTCTATAGATGTTTGGACGGATCAAAGTATTGATATCAAGTTAGTTCTATAGATGTTTGGACGGATCAAAGTATTGATATCAAGTTAGTTCTATAGATGTTTGGACGGATCAAAGTATTGATATCAAGTTAGTTCTATAGATGTTTGGACGGATCAAAGTATTGATATCAAATTGTTAGTTCTATAGATGTTTGGACGGATCAAAGTATTGATATCAAGTTAGTTCTATAGATGTTTGGACGGATCAAAGTATTGATATCAAAGTCTATAGATGTTTGAGAAAGCTGGTTAACAGTTAGTTCTATAGATGTTTGGACGGATCAAAGTATTGATATCAAGTTAGTTCTATAGATGTTTGGACGGATCAAAGTATTGATATCAAGTTAGTTCTATAGATGTTTGGACGGATCAAAGTATTGATATCAAGTTAGTTCTATAGATGTTTGGACGGATCAAAGTATTGATATCAAGTTAGTTCTATAGATGTTTGGACGGATCAAAGTATTGATATCAAGTTAGTTCTATAGATGTTTGGACGGATCAAAGTATTGATATCAAGTTAGTTCTATAGATGTTTGGACGGATCAAAGTATTGATATCAAGTTAGTTCTATAGATGTTTGGACGGATCAAAGTATTGATATCAAGTTAGTTCTATAGATGTTTGGACGGATCAAAGTATTGATATCAAGTTAGTTCTATAGATGTTTGGACGGATCAAAGTATTGATATCAAGTTAGTTCTATAGATGTTTGGACGGATCAAAGTATTGATATCAAGTTAGTTCTATAGATGTTTGGACGGATCAAAGTATTGATATCAAGTTAGTTCTATAGATGTTTGGACGGATCAAAGTATTGATATCAAGTTAGTTCTATAGATGTTTGGACGGATCAAAGTATTGATATCAAGTTAGTTCTATAGATGTTTGGCACGATCAAAGTATTGATATCAAGTTAGTTCTATAGATGTTTGGACGGATCAAAGTATTGATATCAAGTTAGTTCTATAGATGTTTGGACGGATCAAAGTATTGATATCAAGTTAGTTCTATAGATGTTTGGACGGATCAAAGTATTGATATCAAGTTAGTTCTATAGATGTTTGGACGGATCAAAGTATTGATATCATCAGTTAGTTCTATAGATGTTTGGACGGATCAAAGTATTGATATCAAGTTAGTTCTATAGATGTTTGGACGGATCAAAGTATTGATATCAAGTTAGTTCTATAGATGTTTGGACGGATCAAAGTATTGATATCAAGTTAGTTCTATAGATGTTTGGACGGATCAAAGTATTGATATCAAGTTAGTTCTATAGATGTTTGGACGGATCAAAGTATTGATATCAAGTTAGTTCTATAGATGTTTGGACGGATCAAAGTATTGATATCAAGTTAGTTCTATAGATGTTTGGACGGATCAAAGTATTGATATCAAGTTAGTTCTATAGATGTTTGGACGGATCAAAGTATTGATATCAAGTTAGTTCTATAGATGTTTGGACGGATCAAAGTATTGATATCAAGTTAGTTCTATAGATGTTTGGACGGATCAAAGTATTGATATCAAGTTAGTTCTATAGATGTTTGGACGGATCAAAGTATTGATATCAAGTTAGTTCTATAGATGTTTGGACGGATCAAAGTATTGATATCAAGTTAGTTCTATAGATGTTTGGACGGATCAAAGTATTGATATCAAGTTAGTTCTATAGATGTTTGGACGGATCAAAGTATTGATATCAAGTTAGTTCTATAGATGTTTGGACGGATCAAAGTATTGATATCAAGTTAGTTCTATAGATGTTTGGACGGATCAAAGTATTGATATCAAGTTAGTTCTATAGATGTTTGGATGGATCAAAGTATAAAAGTTAGTTCTATAGATGTTGGACGGATCAAAGTATTGATATCAAGTTAGTTCTATAGATGTTTGGACGGATCAAAGTATTGATATCAAGTTAGTTCTATAGATGTTTGGACGGATCAAAGTATTGATATCAAGTTAGTTCTATAGATGTTTGGACGGATCAAAGTATTGATATCAAGTTAGTTCTATAGATGTTTGGACGGATCAAAGTATTGATATCAAGTTAGTTCTATAGATGTTTGGACGGATCAAAGTATTGATATCAAGTTAGTTCTATAGATGTTTGGACGGATCAAAGTATTGATATCAAGTTAGTTCTATAGATGTTTGGACGGATCAAAGTATTGATATCAAGTTAGTTCTATAGATGTTTGGACGGATCAAAGTATTGACAAGTTAGTTCTATAGATGTTTGAACGAAAGTTATAAGATGTTCTATAGATGTTTGGACGGATCAAAGTATTGATATCATGTTAGTTCTATAGATGTTTGGACGGATCAAAGTATTGATATCAAGTGTTAGTTCTATAGATGTTTGGACGGATCAAAGTATTGATATCAAGTTAGTTCTATAGATGTTTGGACGGATCAAAGTATTGATATCAAGTTAGTTCTATAGATGTTTATTTGGACGGATCAAAATATTGATATCAAGTTAGTTCTATAGATGTTTGGACGGATCAAAGTATTGATATCAAGTTAGTTCTATAGATGTTTGGACGGATCAAAGTATTGATATCAAGTTAGTTCTATAGATGTTTGGACGGATCAAAGTATTGATATCAAGTTAGTTCTATAGATGTTTGGCCGGTCAAAGATTATTCAAGTAGTTATAATGTTGGACGGATCAAAGATTGATAGTTAGTTCTATAGATGTTTGGACGGATCAAAGTATTGATATCAAGTTAGTTCTATAGATGTTTGGACGGATCAAAGTATTGATATCAAGTTAGTTCTATAGATGTTTGGACGGATCAAAGTATTGATATCAAGTTAGTTCTATAGATGTTTGGACGGATCAAAGTATTGATATCAAGTTAGTTCTATAGATGTTTGGACGGATCAAAGTATTGATATCAAGTTAGTTCTATAGATGTTTGGACGGATCAAAGTATTGATATCAAGTTAGTTCTATAGATGTTTGGACGGATCAAAGTATTGATATCAAGTTAGTTCTATAGATGTTTGGACGGATCAAAGTATTGATATCAAGTTAGTTCTATAGATGTTTGGACGGATCAAAGTATTGATATCAAGTTAGTTCTATAGATGTTTGGACGGATCAAAGTATTGATATCATGTTAGTTCTATAGATGTTTGGACGGATCAAAGTATTGATATCAAGTTAGTTCTATAGATGTTTGGACGGATCAAAGTATTGATATCATGTTAGTTCTATAGATGTTTGGACGGATCAAAGTATTGATATCAAGTTAGTTCTATAGATGTTTGGACGGATCAAAGTATTGATATCATGTTAGTTCTATAGATGTTTGGACGGATCAAAGTATTGATATCAAGTTAGTTCTATAGATGTTTGGACGGATCAAAGTATTGATATCAAGTTAGTTCTATAGATGTTTGGCGCGGATCAAAGTATTGATATCAAGTTAGTTCTATAGATGTTTGGACGGATCAAAGTATTGATATCAAGTTAGTTCTATGTTAAAAGTATTGAATAAGTAGTTTATAGATTTTGAGGAAAGTTTGACAAGTTTTTCTATAGATTGTATTTTATTGTTTCATTTAACATGAACAATAAGAACCAAATTTGTTCACTTTTGTGTTGCAATTAAACTTCATTATGTCTTAAATGAAGAATGAGGCCATGACTGAGGACGAGAGGATACAGTGAGTCCAGCAGCTTTTAAAGCTGATGTTTGGA
The DNA here is from genome assembly GCA_016630915.1 of Callionymus lyra. Taxonomy (NCBI): domain Eukaryota; kingdom Metazoa; phylum Chordata; class Actinopteri; order Syngnathiformes; family Callionymidae; genus Callionymus; species Callionymus lyra. Next base: position 17,989,138 of record JACEEU010000020.1, read on the forward strand.
CATATTTTGGTTTGAAAACAAATGAAAGCAGTTACAACTTTGTCAAGAGTCATGTGGTCTGTAAATACTACAACACCAGAGTCAAGTACTGGGCAATACTACACATATATTCTTGTTTACTACACTTACAACACCCCCCTCCACCCCCCCCCAAACCCCCCCATTTTTCCCCCTCCCCCCCCCCCCCCCCCCCCCCCCCCCCCCCCCCCCCAACCCCCACACACCCCCCTCCCCCCCCTTTCCCCAAAAAAAAAAACCAACCCCCCCCCCCCCCCCCCCCCAAAAAAAAAATTTCCTTCCCCCCCCCCCCCCCCCCCCCCCCCCCCCCCCCCCCCCCCCCCCCCCCCCCCCAAAATCCCCCCCCCCCCCCCCCCCCCCCCCCCCCCCCCCCCCCCCCCCCCCCCCCCCCCCCCTTCCCCCCCCCCCCCCAAAAAACCAAGACATAGTCTCTCCCACTCGGCCTGGGTGCGCCCTTGGGACTCCTACAACTCGAAGACCTGATTGGGGGAGAAGCATTCGAACAAGACCAGGACCATCTCAACTGTCTCCTAACGATGTATTAATGGGTTTACAACTCTTACTTAGAGACACCAGCGACCGACAGACACTAAAAAAGCTTCGTCCAGGAGAGACTCGGAGAAGAACTGCTAACCAGGCATACCTAAGGGAGGAGGCCATGTGCATACCCAAGACAAGCATCTAGATAAGGTGGTTCTGAAATATGAAGGTAACACTAAACATACGTATAATAAAGAAGACACTCTGGACCACTGTTGGTCGGTAGTATCTGAATACTACTACCTCTCAGAAAATTTCAGTAAAGCAGTACTTTGGTCGGATCGTTAGAAGCTCAACCGTGGACCCCAGACCTCGCCAGCACTGGAGGCAGCACTAGAGAGTCAGCGTGAGTTCCATCTGACACATGTTCTGATCGAAAAACCTTTGATGGACCAGGACGAGCGTGCGGCACCAGGAATGAAATCACTCGGGCGTGTCGGGCAGAGTTTTTGAATATTGATCTATTGGGGAGCAGCGAGAACGCCACAGGCAGACGGTCGGACGAAGCATCCGACGACTCTGGAGTTACTACGACACGATTCGCAAACTAATTACTGACGTGAGAACTGCTGGAGTTTCACGAAGACTCTCATAATTAGCATTAAAAGTGAGACACGAGTCTGGACGGTAACGAGACACGTCGCAGCAAAAGGTCAAAACAAGAGATTTTAATTTGGAGCTGAAGTCAGAAAGTCTCTTTTTAAACTGAATACATGCTCAAATCATCATCATTAGCCTGTGTGGCAGGTACCAAAGATTGTAAAATGTCTTTCAAAAGTGATTAATATTTGGAAAAGATAAAGAATTCAAGCGTCAACGGCAAATCATTGTTATACTAAGAAAGCTAAAGTGCTAACGTAGCATGTTTTCCTTCATAGATGTGCAGATAAAACTGATCAAGTCTTGATAACCAGGTTTTTTTTTTACCATACATATATATTTATATACATGTGTGTGTTTTGACCATCTCTTTAAATAATTACGGTTGGTTTTTGATTGATTTTTACCAGTGTTTGCTATTCAAAGCTAACACAGCATTAGCATTAGCAATTAAATCGTGGCACTAGCAGAACATTTTTTAAGTTAGCTTCGAATAAAACTTAAGTAAAGGTAACTTTAACAATTTTTTCATCATGTCAGGACATTTAGGACAAAGTTTAGTTTCAAACTTGACCATGAAAGTAATTCAAGGTATACATTTTATAAAAAAAGATTCAGGATTTAAGGCCAACCTGCAGTTTAAAACAACTTGTGACTCTTACTATTACAAACCCACTGTTTCTTTAACGTCACAGACGACAGAGGGAGCCAAGGTCTCAAGCCAAAAGGTTGAGTGATATTCTTGCTACTTTAGCTCATGAATAAGAGTTTATGTTAATCTCTAATTAACATAAACTCCTTCAGTGGCTCAGGCCCCCCAGTGTAGGACGGAGCGTTATAGAAGGTCCTTCATCCCAACTGGTGTCAGGATATTTAACTCTCTACTTTAAATATCCTGATGCTAATCCGTAGTGTGTTTTTCCTCTCGTGTGTTTTATTTTATTTTTTACTTTTTTTGTTTTTATTTTTATTTTATTTTATTCTATTGTATTTTGTTAATAGTGTTAAATTTGTAATTTTGTAAATAATTGTATATTTTTAAGATCTTTTTTATTTTATTTTGTATTATCTCTTTTATTTTTATTTTTTTCCTTGCACTTTATTTTTTTAAACTGCACTGTTGTAAAAGTGTTTTTCCCCTCTGGGGATGAATAAAGATTTTCTATTCATTTTTCTATTCTAATTAAATCACAGACTTACAAATAATAATACATCACATTTATAAAGCACTTTTCAGATGTTTAAATGTTTATGTTGAATGATACAATTCTGTGCAGTTCAAAACACAATTGATTAGAATGTTTAAGTAAGTTATAGAGATCCCTGCAATGACTGAGGACGAGAGGATACAGTGACTCCAGCAGCTTTTAAAGCTGATGTTTGGACATATTTTGGTTTGAAAACAAATGAAAGCAGTTACGACTTTGTCAAGAGTCATGTGGTCTGTAAATACTACAACACCAGAGTCAAGTACTGGACAATACTACACATATATACTTGTTACTACACTATCACAACACCAGAGTCAAGTACTGGACAATACTACACATATATACTTGTTACTACGCTATCACAACACCAGAGTCAAGTACTGGGCAATAATACACATTTATAATTTTTTTTTCCCCCCCCCCCCCCCCCCCCCTTATTTTTTTTTTTTTTTTTCTTTTTTTTTTTTTTTTTCTACATTCACAACACCAGAGTCAAGTACTGGACAATACTACACATATATACTTGTTACTACACTATCACAACACCAGAGTCAAGTACTGGACAATACTACACATATATACTTGTTACTACACTATCACAACACCAGAGTCAAGTACTGGACAATACTACACATATATACTTGTTACTACACTATCACAACACCAGAGTCAAGTACTGGGCAATACTACACATATATACTTGTTACTACAGTATCACAACACCAGAGTCAAGTACTGGACAATACTACACATATATACGTGTTACTACACTATTACAACACCAGAGTCAAGTACTGGGCAATACTACACATATATATACTTTTACCTACAGAGTATATCGTATCAACAGAGTTCAAATTGAATTTCTTTCATATCAAAGTCAGTTCAACGCATGTACTTCATATATTTGATCCAACATCACCTGCATGTATAGATTTCTCTCTATTTGTGGACGAGGCTCGTGTTTAAGGAGGACACTTGAGACGCGGGTCAACATGGACTCAGCAGAGACTCTCAGCTGTTGCTGATCCATCATCAGCCGAGAGTCTCTCCCTGCGAGGGCGAGCGTGAGGCGGGGAATCCCTGCTGGAGCCCCGACAGGGGCCCCGGCATGAGCCCCGGCAGGAGCCCCGGCAGGAGCCCCGGCATGAGCCCTGGCAGGAGCCCCGGTAGGGGCCCCGACTCTCTCCCCCCCGCGATGAGGCTCCTCCTGACCGCTCTGGCGGAGGAACGTCTCCGAGGGCTCGGTGACACTTGACGACACACCCATCACCGGGTCAGGAGGAGATCCTCGCCCGGATCATGGAGACGCTGCGCAAAAGAGAAAAAAAAATCTCTCACCTGGATTTGTTATTCCGGGGGAGTTGAGTGTCGCGGATCGATCGAAGCGATCGGAAGGTGGATCGCCTCCTCCCGGGATCCTCCCTGTCTGAGGGACTGACCGGGTCGCAGAGCTGTCAAAGGAAGACGAAGGGGAGGAGGGTGAGGAGGGGGGAGGCAGGAGGGGGGGGGAGTGTTTCTACGGTCGCACCCTCGGTGCTGATGGATCTCCACCGGCTCTGCCTCCTCCTGTCCTCAGCTACGATCCTCTCCGCAGATCTTCCCTCAAACACAGCATCTTGCTCAAGAGTTGCCTCCCGGACTTGAACGCACCACCGGGATTAAACTCCTCCTCCTCCTCCTCCTCCTCCGCGTGCGCGTGCTGTCGTCTCTCCGCTCAAACGCGCACGTAAAAAGAACGTGATGGAGGTGTGAAAATGTGGAATGGTAGCCCCCCCCCCCCACACACACACACACACACCCCTGTTTCTGATGAGAGCTGTGACGTCACCGTCAGCTGAGCGCGGAGACTGCAACGCAAACCTACGAAGATGGAGAGAACAGGAGAGAGAGAGAGAGAGAGGGATGATGATGGAGGAGAGAAGTGACTCGACCACGATCATGTGTAGAAAAAAAGGTTTTATTTTTTTTTATTCAAAAAAAAATGTTGACAATGACGTCATCGCCTCAGGGTCACGTGAGTCAAACATAAGACGTAACGAAACGCTTCGTGATGAAACTTGTTGAACATCGTTTGCCTGCGATTAACCTCGTGACCTCTGACCTCTCGGGGGTCATCCCACACTTTTATTTATACACTTCCGAGCGGCGCTCCACAGTTGTTGGCGAGTTATTTTTAACTTTTCAAATAAGCTTCATTTCAAAAGGACTATTTTTTATTATAGTTTTGAACGTTTTTGTTTCGACTTCTTGGAAAAGTTTGTTTTGTGATAAACGACAAAAAGACACGTTTGACAGTTAACTTGAGGGAAGGAAACGAGAGTTGGAAGTTTTCAATTGAAGTTGGAATACTTTAGTTCCGCGAGTCTCGAGGTCAAAGTCCAGTCTAAAACGGGAGACCACAGGGGTCGATGCTTGGGTTATTGTTGCTTCCTTTACAAGGAAAAAATACTGTTAAAATCTTCTCTTTCCTTGCTTTTCTCTTCCAGAGTAAAACTCCTAGTTTCATCCATTAAATCTCAAGGTCACCGTGAACCTGAGAGAAGAGAAACGACTTGTGAGTCTTCGTTCTCTCGGCGCCTCCTGAAGTTCTCCTTCTCCTCACACTTAGAGCTGCTTCTTCTCGCATGAGTGTCCGACACGTGAGGAGCGTCGCTGACCACCTCAGGCGTGACTGCTGCTGACCAGACGCTCCAGAGAGGAGATGTTGGCGCTGACACCACCTCCCACCACCACCACCACCACAGGAGGCCACAACCCTGAAGGTTCTGAGAAGAACGAGCTCCGACCCGGAACTCCTGCTCGTTGAGTTGACCCACGAGAGTCAGGGATGTGTTGTTGACTCGTCAACATGTCGTCTTTAACGTTGACCTTCACATGACCTTCCTCCACCTCTGAGCAAAGTTTCTCAAGTCACCCTTTTAACTGGTTTCACCTACGCTCCGAGATCGAAGGACCGCGACTGCTGTAAGTAAGATAGAATCAATACACTTGCATATCATAATTCTTTTTTTTCACAATACTGTAGCGATATTTTACAGAACACATTATTTTTATTTTTATATTATGTAGATAAAGGAACAATGAAATCCTAGCAATGACTGAGGACGAGAGGATACAGTGAGTCCAGCAGCTTTTAAAGCTGATGTTTGGACATATTTTGGTTTGAAAACAAATGAAAGCAGTTACGACTTCGTCAAGAGTCATGTGGTCTGTAAATACTACAACACCAGAGTCAAGTACTGGACAATACTACACATATATACTTGTTACTACACTATCACCACACCAGAGTCAAGTACTGGACAATAATACACATATGTACTTGTTACTACACTATCACAACACCAGAGTCAAGTACTGGACAATACTACACATATGTACTTGTTACTACAGTATCACAACAGCAGAGACAAGTACTGGACAATACTACAGATATATACTCGTTACTACACTATCACAACACCAGAGTCAAGTACTGGACAATACTACACATATATACTTGTTACTACACTATCACAACACCAGAGTCAAGTACTGGACAATACTACACATCTGTACTTGTTACTACACTATCACAACACCTGAGTCAAGTACTGGACAATACTACACATATATACTTGTTACTACACTATCACAACACCAGAGTCAAGTACTGGACGATACTACACATATATACTTGTTACTACACTATCACAACACCAGAGTCAAGTACTGGACAATACTACACATATATACTTGTTACTACACTATCACAACACCAGAGTCAAGTACTGGACAATACTACACATATATACTTGTTACTACACTATCACTATATATCGTATCGTTGTCACTGTATCGTCATATTTTTTGTATTTCTGTATCTTGTCAATACACCCCATAATACCATTTGTCACATCAAAAGACTTCCCTCAGTACCGAGGTGATATTTTGAGTCATTGACGGAGGAAACTGGAATAATCACTGGAATATCTCGACACCTTATGTTTCAAAAAACGATAGATGTAGATAGCGTGTTTGAAGGAAGACACAGAAAAGGACGAATCCAAGAGTCTTCTCCGGCCCAGTCGCCATGGCAACGTGTGGCCCCTGCTCCGGCGGCGAGGAGGAGAGAAAGTGACGTTCAGTACATGTTGGGTCCGTCTGGCTCATTATGTGGAGAATGACATGAGACAGCCAGGGGGCGCATTTGTTCTGCATGGACTCGTCTTCAGCTGCCAAACCCACGTCTATTTATAGACGGGCGAGCGAGGGCGGAGGAGAGGTTCCTCTCTCTCTCTCCCTCCTCTCTCTCTCTCTCTCTCCTCTGGATGTTTGACCTCTTGACCTCTCGGAGCTCGCTCGTCCAGGAGAGACTCGGAGTAGAAGCATCGAGGCTCAGGAGCCGGCGAGGAGATCCAGAACCCTCGGAGATCCAGAACCCTCGGAGATCCAGAACCCTCGGAGATCCAGAACCCTCGGAGATCAGCGGCATGTGTCGTGGACCCACAGAAGGATGTGTAATTCATAAGTACACACGTCTACACACGTCTACACACGTCTACACACTTGATATTTCTTCTTCTTGGATCTGAAGTCGAGTAAATATTCACGAGTTTTCCCTCTTCGCACGTCCGATGAATGATTCAAACTCCTGCGGATTAAAGTTTAAAAGTGCACGAGAAAAGGAGGCGGAGCTTCCATCAAAACGCCGGCCAAGGAATGTGATCGTTCTTATAAATACACACACACACACACACACACACACACACACACACACACGACTCCTTTGTGGTGAAACTACAGAATCATTTTATTTAACCCTCGTGTCGTCCACCACAAACACATTTGTTTTCAGGGCCTCTGGGTCACTTTGACCCTGAGATAACACAAGGGATACCAGAAACACATTTATTTTCAGGGCCTCTGGGTCACTTTGACCCTGAGATAACACAGGGGATACCAGAAACACATTTGTTTTCAGGGCCTCTGGGTCACTTTGACCCTGAGATAACACAAGGGATACCAGAAACACATTTATTTTCAGGGCCTCTGGGTCACTTTGACCCTGAGATAACACAAGGGATACCACAAACACATTTGTTTTCAGGGCCTCTGGGTCACTTTGACCCTGAGATAACACAAGGGATACCAGAAACACATTTATTTTCAGGGCTCTGGGTCACTTTGACCCTGAGATAACACAGGGGATACCAGAAACACATTTGTTTTCAGGGCCTCTGGGTCACTTTGACCCTGAGATAACACAAGGGATACCAGAAACACATTTATTTTCAGGGCCTCTGGGTCACTTTGACCCTGAGATAACACAGGGGATACCAGAAACACATTTGTTTTCAGGGCCTCTGGGTCACTTTGACCCTGAGATAACACAAGGGATACCAGAAACACATTTGTTTTCAGGGCCTCTGGGTCACTTTGACCCTGAGATAACACAAGGGATACCAGAAACACATTTATTTTCAGGGCCACTAGATGGCAGCAATCGTTACGCAGTTAAAGGAAGCGTTAAACGGGATCCTGGCGATGACTGGGGACGAGAGGATACAGTGACTCCAGCAGCTTTTAAAGATTAGATTTTAGACTTTAAAAGTTCAACAGAAAACAAGATGAGAAACAGAAAAGTGAAAGAAAGAGTGAAGATAAAAACAATAGAAAGCATGAATGTAAAATTAAAGTTTCATATTCATCGTTTGAGGGAGAAAAAAAAAACAGTGTTTTGTCGAGTGTGAATGTTTGTCTGAGGTCGTTGTAAGTTTACCAAGTGTGTGTGTGTGTGTGTGTGTGTGTGTGTGTGTGTGTGTGTGTGTGTTTGCGGCGCCTTCACATCCTCAACCGTGTGATTCACCTCCAAGACACACACACACACACACACACACACACACACACACACACACACACACACACACACACACACACACACACACACACACACACACACACACACACACACACACACACACACACACACACACACACACACACACACACACACACACACACACACACACACACACACACACACACGAGACTATTTTTAGAAGAACATTTCAACGTTTTCTTCCTCACACCACGATAATAACCGAAGCCGCTCGTATTAGAACCTCGACGCGTCACCGAACCTTCTGCACACGTTTGTGTTTCCGTGGTTACCCCGACACCGTCAGTGCGAGAGTGACACTCAAATCGCATACTTCTCTTAGTATACTAGAAGTTAGTATGCATCAGGATAGTGTACGTACTAAGTAGTAACTAATCCTCCACAGATAGTATGTCTCAAATCAAACTCTGTTGCTACACACTAACAGGAAATGACTCGACAGCTTCTTCTTCTACTACTATTTAACGATGGTTGCAACCAGCTGTTTGAACGCCATCGCCACCTACTGGCAGCACGTTTTGCAAGTTTGGAAGAAGAAATAAAGAAAAAATATGAGATTCGAAATATTCGCGAGATATTTAAGACGGTATCAGAAACAAATACAACTGTAAGTATATACATATATATGCATTTAAATATGATGTAACTTCCGTTTAAAATGTCACTAAGATGGAGCTGTTTAGTGTAGATAGTGTCCATACTCGAACCATACTCAGTTTTGTGGGCGTTTTAGTGCCAGTTTAGTGTGCATGGAGCACTACATTTCACACACTAAGAATTGAGACGCACTCATGCACTAAAAACACTAACTTTGAGTACGCTAGTATGCGATTTGAGACACAGCATTGCATGTTGACGAACACACGTCCAAATAATTCATATGATCGACGACACACGTGATACAACAATAACATTAGACAGTTTTTGTTTGTTTCCTGCTCATTAAAAACCAAGCGAACACGTGGTTAAATAAAGTTGTTTTAATTACAATCTCTGTACATAAATACCAGTCGTCACGAGTCTTACTCAAGAGTGTTCTTCGGTCGGCTGCGCTGTTCTTCCTGGTACTGGCGCGAGTCTTCCCACGGACGTGGACCGCGGATGTTCTGCCAGTCCTGGAAGTCCTTGCCCTTCATTTTCTGCGGCGAAAGCAAACGGACTGGATTGGTCTCCGAGCCTCGACGACTCACCAGGAGGTCTTACCTCGTACTCCTCCTGCAGGACGTCCCGCGGCTTCTCGTCGTCGGATGTCGGCACCAGCGGCGGAACAAACTGTTGAGAGAAGACGTCGAGTTATTAGACGAGAGAGACGACACCGGAGCGAAGGAACCACAGAGACCAGGACGAGGAAGCAGACGAAGGAGGATCAGAGACAACGTTCATGTTTTTACTACAGATCGTTGGTAAGTAAGTAAGTAAGTAATTGTTATTCATAAAGCGCTTTTCTAGACCAGGGTCACAAAGCACTTAAACAATCAAAACAATATTCAATAAAGTATATACTTTAAAGGTCAAGATAAAGCTGAGAACACAACAGGACTTGCAGAAAATCAAGGAAAAGCCAGTCAGTCAGTCTGGAAGGATTTCTCTCCTCTGGTCCAGGAAGTTCAGGAACCATCAGTAGATTCTGATCCACAGACCTCAGAGCCCGAGCTGGGGTGTAAGTCTGGATCAGATCACTGATGGAAGGTCTGACCATGAATAGATCTGAAAGTAAGAACCAGAATTTTAAAGTTGATCCTGAAAGAAACTGGAAGCCAGTGAAGAGTTTTAAGGATCAGAGAAATGTGAGTTCTTCTACTAGAGCAGCCAGTCAAGAGTTTGAAGGAGAAATGTGAGTTCTTCTACTAGAGCAGCCAGTGAAGAGTTTGAAGGAGAAATGTGAGTTCTTCTACTAGAGCGGGTCAGAATTCTCGCTGCAGAGTTTTGTATGAACTGCAGGCGAGACGATCCTTCTTGTTAAGACATGAAAATAAACTGTTACAATAGTCCAGACGAGAAGAAACAAACGCATAGGATTATAAGATCCAGATCATGTTATGATAACATTTTAGACTATAAGTAGAAGATAAGTTTAGAGATTTTTCTCAGTTGAAGGAAACAGTTTCTGGTCAGATTTCTACAGTGTTGAACAAGATACAACACCCAGGTTTCTCAGGCTCAGTTTGACAGACTGAACTAAGTCACCCAAGTACTGACCAAGTACCTGGAATCTTATCATCAGGAGCAATCACCAGAGTTTCAGTTTTGTCCACATTTAGCTTAGTTAGTTAGTTAGTTTAGTCACGGACTAAACTAACGTTTAAACACATTTTGAACCGGTTTGTGTTGTCGAGGTGAAAACTTAAAAGGTCAGTCATTAAAGTGGACGTTCATCGTCCTGTTGAATGGTTTATAAAATTAAAAAATATATGTTTATTGTCAATTTCTTTTTTTCTTCTCTTCACCACTGGCAGCAACAATAATACAAGACACACAAATATAAGACAGAAAGAAAGAAATAAAACTTTGAATATTAATTGAATGAATACACAAAATAAAAAAAATGGCAGATAAATAAAACAGGAGTAGAAATTAACTACAACCAAAATACTATTAATTCAATACTATTAAAATATTGTTGGACTTTAAGTAAGTAAGTAAGTAATTTTTATTTATATAGCGCTATTCCAGACCAGGGTCACAAAGCGCTTAAACAATCAAAACAATATTCAATAAAGTATATACTTTAAAGATTAAGATAAAACTGATAACACAACAGGAGTTCGAGAAATTCAAGTAAAAGCCTGAACAAATAAAAATGTCTTAAGATGTTTCTTAAAGGAGTCAGTAGATCATCAAGCGCAAAGATGATTTATAATATATTAATTTATATAATATATAGTCAAATCTATACAATATTCACAATGGAATGCCGAATATTTTTAAAGCCTGGTTGAAGAAACTCGTTTGTTAATGAGTTCGATTCATAATCAGCTGATGTTTGTTGTTTATCGTCTAATGAAGGAGACAAAAGAACAATATCGCCCCCTGCTGGTCAAACTGAAGTTTGCACTTGACTCTCAAATCTCAACGACTTTCTGTTAACAATAAATTATTTTATCAAATTAATTTTTTTTCCTCAAGTATTTGTTTTTAGTATTTTCTCTTGACAGCACTTTAGTGTCATTTTAAAGAATATTCTTCAAAATGACATTAAATTAAAGGAAGTTGTTGTTCCAAGTCTCAATATTTTAATCATTTTACCATCAGAACCTGGTAAAAATAAAATGAATAAAACATCAAACAGCATTAAATTAAGACGTTCTTAAAATAATAAAAACCTTAACTTATTGGTCACATGACATGAGAAGTTCGACACTAGAAGCCGATTCGTGGAAACAAACCTCAAGAGAAGTCGTCAGTTCCGTGATTTAAATAAACCAAGAAATGATTTTTATTCCGAGTGAATAACGAGCTTCTGATCCTTTACGACTGTTACTTTATACGTTTGTGGTGACGGTTCTGCTGCTAATGCATTCTGGGAGATCTGGAGAGAAGTGCGATGCAGGAAGTAACTCTCGAGACAGAAGGACAAACATCAGCACACATGGAAATAGAGGCTTCGGTTGATGACGTTCCTCCACAGGGGGTCTGAGCAGCGAGGCCTGGTCATGAAGGGGTTAAGGGGGTCCACACCGGTGCCCCCCTTCACATCCACAGTCTTACACTAACAAGAAAACATGTCCCACCATCTGGTCCTGGTCCAGAGGTGGTCCAGAGACACTCACTTCAGTTGAAGGATGTCAGGACGACACTCGGATGCTGTTCTTACTTTCAGCCACTAGATGGCGCGCGCACCACAGCAGAGACGAACACCTGGATCAACTCACCTGTTTCATGTTCTTCGCGTCGTAGCGGATCTGGTTGAACTCTCGCAGGCCCAGAGCTCCTCCGACCACCATCACCTGAAGAAACATCATTAAGTTAAGTATTGTTTTGATTAAACATAACCGTAGTTTTCATTAGTAAACACTTGATAAAATCTACAAGAGTAAACTAAAGTCAATAAAGTTAAGGCCAACAGGGAACATAATGAGTTTTAAAACAATGAAATAAAATAAATGAGAAATAAAAATGAATAAATTCTGTTAAAATGCAAACAAATCTGAGGCTCCCCTTAAATATAGTTTGTTTACATCTTCGCCCTTAAATGTAATGTGTATATATTATATATAATATGAAAGTCAGATCAGATAAAAATGCATTTAAACATTATACATACTATTATACATACAAAAATATAAAAACAATTCAAACTTAATAACTCTGCCTGCCAATACTGGGAGAGAAAAGAACATTCTCGTTGTATGTACTTATTGAAGAAGTAAAATGTATAAAATACAGATCAGATATTTCTTAGAAAAACAAAGACTTATAATGTGGACATACTCGTTTCTGTTCTTCTTTTTCTCTTCTTCCAAAATACTCCTTTTTAGAAGCTGTGAGTGTTTTTCCAGTTTCACAACATTGGTCTCGAATTATTTTAAACTAACTTTAAATGTTTACTTTATGGTGAGAATCATGAGAATCACTGTTTCATTATCTTTGCTTTTTATTCTAAAACAAACCTTCAATTATAATAAAATCAGGCTCAACATTAACTTTTAAATAACTATATTTATAGCTGCTGAAGTGTAACGAAAACAAACGCTATTTTAAAACAGATTATCGTAAAGATGGTGATAATATATTTAGTATATATATATATATATATATATATATATATTTTTTATTATATGGGAAGTTGTTTGTATTTTGTTTCTATATGTTAAAGCCTTTTATAAGTATAGAGTAATTCACTTCCGTTACTCCAACCTGACAAAGTTTAAGCGGATTATTTGCGTGTAAACAGAATAAACAAGATTAATAGAAACGTGTGATAAGAAACATATGAGATTTCGTTCATATTTGTGTTGGATTTAACGTCATCTAACCTGGTTTATCAGAACAAGCTAACATGCTAACTAGGTAGCAGCAGCAGGAACTCACCAGCATAGGAACTCCGTGTTTAAACACCTTGTTCTTCTGCAACGATTTCAACTTAAACATCTTTAATGTCCTCTTGAAATAATTAAAACACAGTTTAATGTCTGCAGGTCAACGGTGTTGCATGTTTTCTTAACGGGTCCGTCGTTTTAATCCGTCCGGACGACAGTGATCCGAGCGAAGGTTCCGCCTGTTACCAAACATTCAGAAAATCACAAAGAAATTGAGTTTAAAAAATATGAAATATAGACAATAAAAATGTATTTACCTGAGGCGTCCACCATAGTCACTCTATCACACTAATACATATTCAGTATTTTAATTGTCACATACGTGTTCGAAAAGTATTTTTATATTTGTACTTTCAGTTTCAACAACTTAGCGCTAACCTAACAGAAGTGTCGTCTCTACAGATATTATTGCATCATTTTTTAATGATAACGTTTACAAACATCAACATACATATAGATGCATTATTTATAATTTAAGTACTTTTCTAAAATTGTATTGGCAACTTGGCAGTTTTAAGTTGGAGCTGGTGTCTACAGTTCTGTCCTAAACTCCTGCTTTTCTTCTGTTACCTTCCATTTACTATTTATTTTTAGGAATTATTGTCTCAATTTTCATATCTGGCCCCGCCTCACAAACCCCTTCATGAAGATGAACAAGTAAGTAAGTAAGTATTATTTGTAGAGCGCTTTTCCAGACCAGGGTCACAAAGCGCTTAAACAATTAAAACAATACTCAATAAAATATATACTTAAAAGATCAAGATAACACAGAGACAAACACAGGAGTCTCAGAGAATCAAGGAAAAACACAAATAAAAGTGTCTTGAGATGTTTCTTGAAGGAGTCAGTAGATCATCAAACACAGAGATGTTTCTTGAAGGAGTCAGTAGATCATCAAACACAGATGTTTCTTGAAGGAGTCAGTAGATCATCAAACACAGATGTTTCTTGAAGGAGTCAGTAGATCATCAAACACAGATGTTTCTTGAAGGAGTCAGTAGATCATCAAACACAGATGTTTCTTGAAGGAGTCAGTAGATCATCAAACACAGATGTTTCTTGAAGGAGTCAGTAGATCATCAAACACAGATGTTTCTTGAAGGAGTCAGTAGATCATCAAACACAGAGATGTTTCTTGAAGGAGTCAGTAGATCATCAAACACAGATGTTTCTTGAAGGAGTCAGTAGATCATCAAACACAGAGATGTTTCTTGAAGGAGTCAGTAGATCATCAAACACAGAGATGTTTCTTGAAGGAGTCAGTAGATCATCAAACACAGATGTTTCTTGAAGGAGTCAGTAGATCATCAAACACAGATGTTTCTTGAAGGAGTCAGTAGATCATCAAACACAGAGATGTTTCTTGAAGGAGTCAGTAGATCATCAAACACAGATGTTTCTTGAAGGAGTCAGTAGATCATCAAACACAGATGTTTCTTGAAGGAGTCAGTAGATCATCAAACACAGATGTTTCTTGAAGGAGTCAGTAGATCATCAAACACAGATGTTTCTTGAAGGAGTCAGTAATCATCAAACACAGATGTTTCTTGAAGGAGTCAGTAGATCATCTCAATCAAAACAGATGTTTCTTGAAGGAGTCAGTAGATCATCAAACACAAGATGTTTCTTGAAGGAGTCAGTAGATCATCAAACACAGATGTTTCTTGAAGGAGTCAGTAGATCATCAAACACAAGATGTTTCTTGAAGGAGTCAGTAGATCATCAAACACAGATGTTTCTTGAAGGAGTCAGTAGATCATCAAACACAGATGTTTCTTGAAGGAGTCAGTAGATCATCAAACACAGATGTTTCTTGAAGGAGTCAGTAGATCATCAAACACAGATGTTTCTTGAAGGAGTCAGTAGATCATCAAACACAGATGTTTCTTGAAGGAGTCAGTAGATCATCAAACACAGATGTTTCTTGAAGGAGTCAGTAGATCATCAAACACAGATGTTTCTTGAAGGAGTCAGTAGATCATCAAACACAGATGTTTCTTGAAGGAGTCAGTAGATCATCAAACACAGATGTTTCTTGAAGGAGTCAGTAGATCATCAAACACAGATGTTTCTTGAAGGAGTCAGTAGATCATCAAACACAGATGTTTCTTGAAGGAGTCAGTAGATCATCAAACACAGATGTTTCTTGAAGGAGTCAGTAGATCATCAAACACACATGTTTCTTGAAGGAGTCAGTAGATCATCAAACACAGATGTTTCTTGAAGGAGTCAGTAGATCATCAAACACAGAGATGTTTCTTGAAGGAGTCAGTAGATCATCAAACATAGATGTTTCTTGAAGGAGTCAGTAGATCATCAAACACAGAGATGTTTCTTGAAGGAGTCAGTAGATCATCAAACACAGATGTTTCTTGAAGGAGTCAGTAGATCATCAAACACAGATGTTTCTTGAAGGAGTCAGTAGATCATCAAACACACATGTTTCTTGAAGGAGTCAGTAGATCATCAAACACAGATGTTTCTTGAAGGAGTCAGTAGATCATCAAACACAGATGTTTCTTGAAGGAGTCAGTAGATCATCAAACACACATGTTTCTTGAAGGAGTCAGTAGATCATCAAACACAGATGTTTCTTGAAGGAGTCAGTAGATCATCAAACACAGATGCTTCTTGAAGGAGTCAGTAGATCATCAAACATAGATGTTTCTTGAAGGAGTCAGTAGATCATCAAACACAGAGATGTTTCTTGAAGGAGTCAGTAGATCATCAAACATAGATGTTTCTTGAAGGAGTCAGTAGATCATCAAACACAGATGTTTCTTGAAGGAGTCAGTAGATCATCAAACACAGATGTTTCTTGAAGGAGTCAGTAGATCATCAAACACAGATGTTTCTTGAAGGAGTCAGTAGATCATCAAACACAGATGTTTCTTGAAGGAGTCAGTAGATCATCAAACACAGATGTTTCTTGAAGGAGTCAGTAGATCATCAAACACAGAGATGGTTCCAAAGCTTAGGAGCAACAGTCTGGAAGGATTTCTCTCCTCTGGTCCTGAAGTTCAGGAACCATTAGTAGATTCTGATCCACAGACCTCAGAGCCCACGGGGAAGTCGGATCAGAATCTACTATGGAAGGTCTGACCATGAATAGATCTGAAAGTAAGAACCAGAATTTTAAAATGATCCTGAAAGAAACTAGTGAAGAGTTTGAAGGAGAAATGTGAGTTCTTCTACTAGAGCTTTTGTATCAACTGCAGGCGAGACGATCCTTCTTGTTTAGACATCGAAGTAAACAGTTACAATAGTTGTCAACAACCTACTTTAAGTTAAAAAACGTTGAAAAACAAATCTTTATAAACTCATGTTTTTTCCCATTTATTCAGTGAATAAAACAAACGGACAAAGCGACAAATATAGCAGATTTTCTTTATTACAATTTTTGTCTCTTATTTTTCAATCAGGTGAAGAAAAATACATACGTTTTTGTTCAGTATAATAAAATATGTTAACTTTATTCATTTGATGAAGAAAACAATGACAACGAGAAAATAAAAACAACAAACAATCTTTTTCTCTCCCACTCTGTAAACGCGGAGAGATGCTGCAGTGTGGCAAGCGGTCGAGGGGTACGGGGGGCGGGGGAGGAGGAAGGGGGGACGGGGGAGGAGGAAGGGGGGACGGGGGGAGAGACGGCGACGAGATAAGGCCAGAGACGTACAAAAAAAAGGAGAGTGGCGAGTGCTGCTCGAGGACATGGCGGTGATGAGAGCAGGTAGGCTGGTGTTCACGAGTCAGGGGGGGGCGCAACGGACAGTTCAAAGGTCGCTCTCGCCATACAGAGCCGTGGAGAAGGACATGTAGTCCAGGGCCCCGGGGACGCCGTCCGGGCCGGTGTACGGGGCCATGCGGGCGATGCAGTAATCCGCCTGGTCCGGAGGAAGCTCGCGTCGCAGCTCGTCCGCCAGGATGTAGTTCTGTCGACGACAACACGACCATGATGATCGGGGTCAAAGGTTACGATGATGTCATGGCGACTCCCCCTAGAACAACCCACCTTGTCTCCGGCCAGGACCTTGAAGGACGCTATGACCTGGTCCGCCGTGTCCGTGTCGGCCGTCTCCCGGGACATGAAGTCGATGAAGCCCTGGAAGGTGACCAGGCCCATGCGGTTCGGGTCCACGATGCTCATGATGCGGGAGAACTCGTTCTCGCCCTGCAGGGTCGAGGGAGAGACGTGAGGCGGTCGCCGTGGCAACACCACCAAACATGGAGTCCAGAGACGACTTAAAGATTCAATTCAAAACAACTCAGTCTTCAAGTAGATTCATAAGAAAACTATACAAGTATTTGTTGTAATCTTGTATATTCAGTATTTAGTAGAATCAATTAAATTAAAATAAAATCTGAATTATATTAAAATATATCATACTATTAAATAATAGAATATAAAAAAAGATAAAATTAAAAATAATATTAAATAATATTAAATACAATTAAAATATATTATTTAAAAAAACATAATATTAGGTTAAATTAAATTAAAATAAAATATAGCATAAATAAAATAAAATATAACATAATATAATTAAAAATATTAAAGCAACTCATAATTTAAGTGAGTACACAACATTGACTAGTGAAATTAAATCTAAAAATACATTAAAAAACAAAGTTAACTAAGTTAAGTATATAAATAAACAGACTAAAAACCCCATTAAAAGAAGAAAATGTCACTTACACTGAAGTTTATCGTAGAACTCAGTAAAACACGACATTAAAAAACATGTTAAATACTTTGACAAAACATTTGAATCACTTTGAAATAAATTCACCATTTTTTTTTTAGAAATATAGCAGTTTTTCATCCCAGTAGATGAAATATTTGTTATACCTTTTTTAGTTAAGTTTATACATCAAACTATTTTTTTAATTTAATCCGAGTAAATCTACAAACATGTATTACCAGTATTGTAAAAATAAAATAAATAAGTGACTTAAACATTTAAGTGGAAACATAAAAATGTTTCATTTAAATTAAATTATTTCTTTCCAGATCTGTGGACAGATTTATTTCTCTTTTTATTAATAAAAAATATTGTGAAACTAAAAACTCATCATTAATATTAAAAACTTAAACTTAAGTTAATCATATAAAAAGACTAAAACACGATATAAAAATACGTTAAATACTTTGAGTGAAGACTTGAATAGTTTTAAAATAAAAATGTAACCAAACGTATTAAAATATTCATCAGTTAATTCATCTTCTAAAAAAAAAAGGTTTGTTAAACTTAAGCGCAAATAAAAAAAAAAAAAATTAAATAAAAGGATGTTTCTTACTTTCATCCTAATACATCTTGACTCAAGCGTCTTTAAATATTTTTATAAACAATAAAAATCATTGCATTTTAAAAAAAAAATTCAAGTCTAATATGTAAAAAAAATGTAGGTTAATTTGACACATGATAGTTTTCTGTTAATAAATTAAAGGTTTTCCAATAATTACCAATAGAAATGAAAATGTAAAAGTGTCGCACACTCTTGTGTTATTACATTAAACACAATAAAAGTGTCGTTTCATGGAATAATAAGTAATAATAATAATAATTCAGTTCAACTGTGTGGAGAAGCTTCACCTCCACAGGCTTCGTCACGTCGGGAGTTTTTCAAAAACACACAAAGATCAAAGTCAAAGACGTTACCAGGTTGTAACCAATGGAGATAAGGCAGGTTTTGAAGTCTTCAGCTTCCATCACTCCTGTTCTCTTCTACAGCCCAGAACCAGAACCACAGTGGAGCGACAGTGAGGAAAGTGAAGGAGGAAGACCAGAGGAAACGACAGATTAGAGGAGGTCAGGAGAAGGAGGAGGAGACGGGAGGTGCAGGAGAAAAAAACCCAAAGATCAGAAAGTAAAAGGGAGAAAAAAAAAAAAAAAAAAAAAAGTTAAACACCTCCACCGGGAGAGAGTCGGTACCTGAGCGTCGTTGGCGATATCGAAGCCCAGGCTGATCAGGCAGGCCTTGAACTCCTCTGCAGCCAGAGTGCCCGAGTGGTCCTGGGGGGGCGGCAGGCGGGACGTCGAGGGGGTCATGCAGCAACATACAGCCGTGTCAGGAGGAGGAGGGGCGAGGGGGAGGGGAGGGGGGTGAGACATGTGTGGGGGGTGCATCATGCACAGGTGGGGTCAAAGGTCAGGGATGTGTGTAGGGTGGGGGGGGGGGTCATGCATAAGAGAAGAGAGAACACAGCATCTTCGTTAGGACACGCGTGAGCGGCATTCAAAGAGTTAATCTGCAGTGAGGAGGAAGCTCCGCTCGTGAGTTACACAAACACAAACAAATCAAACACGCTTCTAACATCGCCGCTGCATAGAGGGCGCTGCTGAGCGCCGGTTCTGAGGTGGAGAGTAAGTCGTCAGATTCAAGACTAAGGCTGCGTTCCAATTCTCGTCCTAGCCCTCGATCTCAGCCCTACCCCTCCGTTGCCGGCGTGCCTGAGAGACGCAGGGGTTTCCCAATACTACGTTGGATGAAGGGGGAGGGGTGAGACGAAGGGCCAGCTAGCGCTCGAAAACGATGGAGGTCAGAGGCACACTTGAAACAGAGGGGTATCATGCATTTAAGTGAGCAACAGAGAGCACAAATGTAGTAGGGCTGTCCCAATTAACCCTTGATACTCCTTTTTTTAAGGAAAGGGCTAAGGGGTAGGCGAAGGGGTAGGGCTAAGATGCAGAATTGGAACTCAGCCTTAGTAAAGTAAGGGGGACAAATCTAACATTGCATCAAACTTCAAAATAAAAGCTCCTACATCTTCCTCAATGAAGACAAGATAAATAATTGATAATCATTTTATCATTTCAGCATCTTTTCAGCTTCATTTTGAGGCGTTTTCCGTCTAAAGAAAAAGTATTATTTTATGGTTGAATTATGAATTTCACAATGAAGTTTACACATTTGTTTTGAATAAAAGTAGCATTAATGTTTTTTAATGATAGTAGAAAATGTCTTTGGATTTTATGAAACATTTTAAGATGTTAACAAAAAACTAAATAACACATAAAACTGTAATGGATTCGTTTTCTCACGTATGTTCAGTTAAAAGTACTTTTAAAAAGCTGTAATTTCACTTTTCACTTTTAGTAAGGTATGTTTTGGTACTTTTGTAACATTTTAAGTTAGAGTTTAAATAAGAAAAAAACAAGCTAGATTTGTTACTTTAAAATTAAATATATTATAAAAGTTGCTTCAATCAATAGATTTTTTAATAATTGAACAATAAAGAAATAAATATGGTGGAGAAACATTTAGTGTGTAATTATGTTTGTGTTTGAAACATTAGATGTTTTTATCTGTTTTTTTTATGAATTAAAATAGTATTTTAAACTATTTTATAGATAAATACATTTAAATACAGAACTTTCTATCTTTCCACCTCTTTAAATGATAAATAAATGCTACACTGGCGTGTGTTGTGCAGGTAAGTCTGGCCTGATATGATCGACTGAGGTATTAATAAACTGGAGGAACATCTGAGGTCAGGCTGGAGGACGAGAGACACGAGACTCAAATCCATAATTGGTGCTGCTGAGCTGCTGCGTAAACATCTGCTCTGATCTCATGAGGGTTCAGTTGCAACAAAGGCCTACAGGGGGCGCTCTTTTTTCTGCCTGAAGGAACTTCTCCATCTACTGACCCGGTCGAAGTGGTTGAAGGACGCCCGGTACTCGTTGAGCTGCTCCTGGCTGATGCCCTTGGCGTCCCGGGTCAGGATCTGGTTCTCGATCTCGTTGATGGTCCTGGCGATGGTGGTGAGGAGCTGCTCCCAGCCCACGCGGATGTGCTGCGAGGAGACGGGAGGAGGGTTGGGACGGAGGTGGAGGCGAGGGTGAAGGTGCAGGTACCTCCATGGTGAAGTTGGTGTGCTTGTTGTCGAAGATCAGGGCCTCCTGGATCTGCTGGTGGTCGCCCTCCAGCTGCTCGATCTTGGGCTTGTAGTTGATGATGCTCTTCTCGTACTGGCGCAGGTGGGTCAGCTGGTCCTCCAGCGTGCCGTGCATCTCCATGGAGATGCGACCGATCTCCTGCCGGCACCACGACACGTCAGGACGTTTGATGGTTGAAGGTTTCAAATGTTTGAATTTATCATTTATATGTTGAAAGGTTGACTTTTGTTTTATTGACTCATTTAAAATATAAAATCAATGAATGTTTTTTTTTACACATAGTTGATGATATTCTAATTTCTTTAAGTCAAAAATATATTTTCTAAATTCAATATTTTTGAATTCATAGTTCTTTAAATTGAACATAGAATGTTGGTTATCAACAGACATTACCAACAGAGCACCGAGCTACTTGTTTAAACTTTCAGCCAATCATGCGACGAGCAGGAGATCATGTGACTGTGCATGTGATCGTGCAGCTCGGTGCTCTGTTGGTAATGTCTGGTCACTGTTATATCAGCATTTTTACATTGAATTTAAAAGAAAACAAATATGAAATTTAGAAAATATTTAATGTTAAAGATTCGAAATTGAACTCCATGTGTAAAAAAATATTTTGAGAATATTCTAATTCGTCAATAAGTACATGTTCAACCTTTCAAAATAGAAATGATTGAATCAAAAAGAATTTTCAAATATAAGAAAAAAAAGAATTGATTGCTTTAAATAAATCAAAAAATTAAATTTGAAATGTTAAATAAAAAAACAAATATTGGTTTAAAAAAACTTCACTTTGAGGCGTTTTCTGTTTAAAAAAAACGTATTATTTTATGGTTTAAAACCTAAATTATGAATTTCACAACAAGGTT
The DNA here is from genome assembly GCA_016630915.1 of Callionymus lyra. Classification (NCBI taxonomy): domain Eukaryota; kingdom Metazoa; phylum Chordata; class Actinopteri; order Syngnathiformes; family Callionymidae; genus Callionymus; species Callionymus lyra. Next base: position 18,011,203 of record JACEEU010000020.1, read on the forward strand.
TACTCATTTGTTTTGAAAAAGTAGCATCAAGACATTTTTTTCAATTATAGTTAAAAATGTTGTTGGATTTTATGAAACATTTCAAGATGTTAACAAACGACAAACTTCAAAATAACACATAAAACTGTAATGGGTTCGTTTTCTCACATATGTTCACTTAAAAGTACTTTTTAAAAAGCTGTAATTTCACTTTTAGTCCAGTATGTTTTGGTACTTTTGTAACATTTAAAGTTAGAGTTTAAATAAACAAACAATGCATGAAGGAGGATTTTTTCTTTACAATGAAATACATTATAAAAGTACAGAGCAAATATTGGTATAAACCTCCGTAGACACGACACAACCATCCAGGGACTGACCTCCATCTTGGTCTGGATCCAGGGTCCGATGACGTTGGCCTGGTTGGCGAACTGTTTGCGCAGACGCTCGTTGTTCTGCTGCCGGGCGTGTTCCTCGATCAGGGCCTGGTCTCTCTGCGGCACCAGCTGTCGCACCTGGACCGGACACCAGGGGGCAGCACAGAGTCAGAGCCGAGCTCCTCCGTCACCCCTTGTTTCTTCCCCACCTTGTTCCACTTGTCGTTGACCTCCTGCGGGTCGATGCTGGTGTAGGGGTTGGTGCCGGCGATGTTCACGTGGTACGTCTGGACGATCTTGGCGATCTCGTTGTGGATCCCCAGGATGGCCTGGCGCTCCTTGTCCGCCTCGGGCAGCGTGGCCTTGAACTGCTCGTGAGCCGTGCTCAGACCCTGAGAGGGAAGCGTTGGGATGGATGGTCAGGATCGATGGGATTCAAGGTCATCACGTCACTGATCCTTCAGCAGCGCAATGTCACTCAATCAATTGGATTCAACTTCTAGAGGTTTAAAACGTGTATTCTGAGCCGCTCTAGTAGAAGAACTCACATTTCTCCTTAAGACTCTTCACTGGCTTCCAGTTTCTTTCAGGATCAGGAAAATTCTGGTTCTTACTTTCAGATCTATTCATGGTCAGGCTCCTCCTTACTTACTTATATTATATTACTTATTTATATTTGTAAAGAGTTGTGTAACACTTTTGTACACATGACAAAGAGCGTAACAAACACACAACGTGTGTATTTACTTTTTTTTTACTTCAATACGTTTCAAACTAAAATGTAAATAAAACGGATTAAAGCATATTGTTATTTAATGGTGATTAATGGAAATTAATCCAGTTTAAACCTGCAATAAATGTGATTAAAAAGTCACACAATTGATCATTAGCACAATTTTCTGGGCTTTGAACGCACCATCAACACACCCACTGGTGCGTTCAGGTGCGTCGTAATTATCTGTGGTGTCTTTGAATAATGAAATGAATTCCAATTTTTTTTAAAAAAAAGTTTGTATTCAACTTCTAGAGGTTTAAAAGTGTATTCTGAGCCGCTCTAGTAGAAGAACTCACATTTCTACGATCCTTCAAACTCTTCACTGGCTGCCAGTTTCTTTCAGGATCGGGAAAATTCTGGTTCTTACTTTCAGATCTATTCATGGTCAGGCTCCTCCTTACTTACTTATATTATATTACTTATTTATATTTGTAAAGAGTTGTGTAACACTTTTGTACACATGACAAAGAGCGTAACAAACACACAACGTGTGTATTTACTTTTTTTTAACTTCAATACGTTTCAAACTAAAATGTAAATAAAACGGATTAAAGCATATTGTTATTTAATGGTGATTAATTGAAATTAATCCAGTTTAAACCTGCAATAAATGTGATTAAAAAGTCACACAATTGATCATTAGCACAATTTTCTGGGCTTTGAACGCACCATCAACACACCCACTGGTGTGTTCAGGTGTGTCGTAATTATCTGTGGTGTCTTTGAATAATGAAATGACTTCCAATTTATTTGAAAAAGTTTGGATTCAACTTCTAGAGGTTTAAAAGTGTATTCTGAGCCGCTCTAGTAGAAGAACTCACATTTCTCCTTCAAACTCTTCACTGGCTGCCAGTTTCTTTCAGGATCAGGAAAATTCTGGTTCTTACTTTCAGATCTATTCATGGTCAGACTCCTCCTTACTTACTTATATATATTTGTAAAGAGTTGTGTAACACTTTTGTACACATGACAAAGAGCGTAACAAACACACAACGTGTGTATTTACTTTTTTTTTTACCTCAATACGTTTCAAACTAAAATGTAAATAAAACGGATTAAAGCATATTGTTATTTAATGGTGATTAATTGAAATTAATCCAGTTTAAACCTGCAATAAATGTGATTAAAAAGTCACACAATTGCTCATTAGCACAATTCTCTGGGCTTTGAACGCACCATCAACACACCCACTGGTGCGTTCAGGTGCGTCGTAATTATCTGTGGTGTCTTTGAATAATGAAATGACTTCCAATTTATTTAAAAAAGTTTGGATTCAACTTCTAGTGGTTTAAACGTGTATTCTGAGCCGCTCTAGTAAGAAGAACTCACATTTCTACGATCCTTCAAACTCTTCACTGGCTGCCAGTTTCTTTCAGGATCAGGAAAATTCTGGTTCTTACTTTCAGATCTATTCATGGTCAGACTCCTCCTTACTTACTTATATTATATTACTTATTTATATTTGTAAGAAGTTGTGTAACACTTTTGTACACATGACAAGAGCGTAACAAACACACAACGTGTGTATTTACTTTTTTAACTTCAATACGTTTCAAACTAAAATGTAAATAAAACGGATTAAAGCATATTGTTATTTAATGGTGATTAATTGAAATTAGTCCAGTTTAAACCTGCAATAAATGTGATTAAAAGTCACACAATTGATCATTTAGCACAATTTTCTGGGCTTTGAACGCACCATCATACACACCCACTGGTGCGTTCAGGTGTGTCGTAATTATCTGTGGTGTCTTTGAATAATGAAATGACTTCCAATTTATTTAAAAAAGTTTGGATTCAACTTCTAGTGGTTTAAAAAGTGTATTCTGAGCCGCTCTAGTAGAAGAACTCACATTTCTCCTTCAAACTCTTCACTGGCTGCCAGTTTCTTTCAGGATCAGGAAAATTCTGGTTCTTACTTTCAGATCTATTCATGGTCAGACTCCTCCTTACTTACTTATATATATTTGTAAAGAGTTGTGTAACACTTTTGTACACATGACAAAGAGCGTAACAAACACACAACGTGTGTATTTACTTTTTTTTCCTTCTCAATACGTTTCAAACTAAAATGTAAATAAAACGGATTAAAGCATATTGTTATTTAATGGTGATTAATTGAAATTAATCCAGTTTAAACCTGCAATAAATGTGATTAAAAAGTCACACAATTGATCATTAGCACAATTTTCTGGGCTTTGAACGCACCATCAACACACCCACTGGTGCGTTCAGGTGCGTCGTAATTATCTGTGGTGTCTTTGAATAATGAAATGACTTCCAATTTATTTAAAAAAGTTTGGATTCAACTTCTAGTGGTTTAAACGTGTATTCTGAGCCGCTCTAGTAGAAGAACTCACATTTCTACGATCCTTCAAACTCTTCACTGGCTGCCAGTTTCTTTCAGGATCAGGAAAATTCTGGTTCTTACTTTCAGATCTATTCATGGTCAGACTCCTCCTTACTTACTTATATTATATTACTTATTTATATTTGTAAAGAGTTGTGTAACACTTTTGTACACATGACAAAGAGCGTAACAAACACACAACGTGTGTATTTACTTTTTTTTTACTTCAATACGTTTCAAACTAAAATGTAAATAAAACGGATTAAAGCATATTGTTATTTAATGGTGATTAATTTAAATCAATCCAGTTTAAACCTGCAATAAATGTGATTAAAAGTCACACAATTGATCATTTAGCACAATTTTCTGGGCTTTGAACGCACCATCAACACACCCACTGGTGTGTTCAGGTGTGTCGTAATTATCTGTGGTGTCTTTGAATAATGAAATGACTTCCAATTTATTTAAAAAAAAGTTTGGATTCAACTAGAGGTTTAAAAGTGTATTATGAGCTGCTCTAGTAGAAGAACTCACATTTCTCCGATCCGTCAAAACTCTTCACTGGCTGCCAGTTTCTTTCAGGATCAGGAAAATTCTGGTTCTTACTTTCAGATCTATTCATGGTCTGGCTCCTCCTTACTTACTTATATATATTTGTAAAGAGTTGTGTAACACTTTTGTACACATGACAAAAAGTGTAACAAACACACAACGTGTGTATTTACTTTTTTTCCTTCAATACGTTTCAAACTAAAATGTAAATAAAACGGATTAAAGCATATTGTTATTTAATGGTGATTAATTTAAATTAATAAACCTCAGATTAATGTGATTAAAATGTCACACAATTGATCATTTAGCACAATTCTCTGGGCTTTGAACGCACCATTACACACCCACTGGTGCGTTCAGGTGCGTCGCAATTATTTGTGAAAAATAGTTTGATTTTCCTCAATTCTAGATGATTTAAATTTGTTTGTTGGTTTAAAAGTGTATTATTATTTACTTAGATGGTTAAGGTTTTGAACACATGACCTGTTAAACGTGTGTGAACCGGTTTTAAACAAGATGAAACCAGAATAGATTAAAAATGGATGATAAATATGAAAAAATACAGATCAATATAAATTGATCGACATAGTAAAGATGGTTAAAGTGTTTGTGGCTCAAGAGGTTGTCGGTTCAACCCCAGCTCTGGATAACATCGTGTCCCTGAGCACGATTGCTCCCGATATATTGAGCTGCGTCGCGGCCTACTGCCACCACTGTGTGACCGTTGTTCAACTTGTTGGAGGACGAGCATCCACGCGAGCGGACGGACGGTCCGGAGACACGGACCTGGATCTCCTCGATGGTGTGGACGATGAACGTGTCCTGCAGGTCCTCCATGGCTCCCTCCATCCAGTTGTTGAACGGCGCCGCCCTCTTGGCGAACTCCAGGTACAACTGGTCGATGGTTTCCAGCAACTTCTCGGTTCTCTGGAGGTTTTTTAATCGAACGTTCGTTTAATTAAAACGACGACACATGACGTGTTTTGAAGTCGTACCTGCAGAGCTTCGCTGCGTTTGTTGGTCAGAGCTCCCAGGAGGTCCCACTGGTCACAGATCCTCTGGCAGCGAGCGTTCACGCTGGGGGAGTCGTAGTAGTCCAGCTCGCTGGGACAACACGCACAGAACATTAATCCCCACACACACACACACACACACGCGTGTTTCATGCGCTCGTCCTGACCCTGGGGTCAAAGGTCGACTCACTTCAGCTCCTGGGCGATGGCAGCGATCTGTTCCACGCGGTCCTGGTGGGCGGCCAGGTCGCTCTCGAAGGCCTCGTGCTTCTTCAGCAGAGCCTTGATCTCCGACAGGGTCGCGGTCTCGTAGTCCTGCTTCTGCAGCATCTCCTCCTTACCTGCAGGGGGCGACAGAGGGGAGGAGACGTTCGTTACAAACGGTGGACCATAGAACCGTCAAACAATTAAAACAACATAAGCCAGAAATTGATCAACATGTATATGTATAAATATATATATATATATGTATATATATATATATATATATATATATAAGTCTGTATATATATATATATATATAAACATATAAGTTACGTGTTCTTTTTACATTAATTTAATCATTGTAATTATTATAATCAATTATACATTTTATTTTATTTTTGAAAATACGTTACAAACGGTGGACCATAAAACCGTCAAACCACTAAAACAACATAAGCCAGAAATATATTACAACATATATATATATATACACACATAATTAAGTTCACTGTGTGTCTCTTTTTACATTAATTTAATCATTGTAATTATTATAATCAATTATACATTTTATTTAATTTTTTTAAATGTTTATTATGTACATTGTAGTTACAAATATATACAATTCTGAAAGGTTATTTCGTATGTGTGCGCAGGAATGTAACAAATAATGATAAAATAAATACAAATATTGTGAAAATTAAATAAAAAACTAAGCCTGGGCCATTTGTTAATAATGTCGCCTAAAATATGTTTTATTTTGAAAAAAAAAAGACCAGAGTTTATACAAATAACATTAATAATTCATCTTCTCCGGTGTCTGAGTCTCGTGACCTTAGGTTTGTCAAGATGTTCGTCATATTTACTCAAAAACAAACCTGTAAATGATTGAAAAATGAGTGAAACACAAACAATTTATCGTCTAAATGTTCATTTTATCATTTTTTTTTTGCCGTTTCTTCTTCTTAATCACATGAAACTAAGTTGCTCCACCTTGTCGAACATGATTCAAATCCAAAGACACTTCAGCGCCCCCTGGTGTGGACCTACCGTCGGTCCAGGCCTCGTGGATCGCAGCTTTCTGGCGGAACTTCTCGGCGAGGTGGTCCAGTCGCTCCAGTCTGCGGATCTCGTTGAGCAGCCATTCCTCGTAGCCCTTCTCGGCGCCCTCCAGACCCCCCCACGCGTTGTTGATGTCCTGCCGGCGGGAAACGTGACAAGAATTCATGTCAGACCCTGGAACCGGGTCGGGACCGGATGTCAATAAAACACAAGGATCTGATGAAGTCTGGACTCACAGTGTGTTTTATAGCAACAACAAATGACCTTTGATCCTCAACTACGTCCTTATTACTCACAACATCATCATTATTTTGTATTAATACTTCACTTTTGTCTTTCTTTGGTTTAGTAAAAGCTTTGCCTTTAATCCATTTCATCTTTTTTTTAAAGAAAATACAAAAATTTAAAAAGTCACATTTTCTTTGTGAAAACTTTTTTCCATGTGATTATTGTTCATTAATTAAAAATCATTTTCCTTCTCATTGTAGACACTTAAAAAAATCAGTTTAAGCATCAAAACAAGAATGAAAACTATGTAACATTTGGTTATTTTGTCATTCAATACAAGATAATAAAAAAATGAATTTTTGGAATTTAATAGTTGTCATTATTCTTTATTTTGAAGTTTTTTTTAAATCATTTTATTCATTATTATTTCTATTTACTATTGTTTTCTATTTACTAGAAATCCAAAAATATTACTTTTAATTGAAGCAACTTTTTTTGTTAGATTGGTGAAACTCTTTAAATGAATATTTGTTTTGATAAAACCAAAATTGAAATCTTATTTTTGATTAAAGAAACGTTTTCTTTGAATTGGAAATATTTTTGTTGATTGAATTGATTTTTGGAAGTGATGTATTGATGAAGCTTCATGAAAGAGTGTCATGTTGTTCAGGGGCCAGTAGGTGGCGCCATCAGTTTAAAAAGAACAGTTCAGAGACGCCATCTAGTGGATTCTTCATCCCAACTGGTGTCAGGATATTTAACTCTCTACTTTAAATATCCTGATGCTAATCCGTGTGTTTTTCCTCTCGTGTGTTTTATTTTAATTTTATTTTATTCTATTGTATTTTGTTTATAGTGTTAAATTTCTAATTTTGTAAATAATTTGTATATTTTTAAGATCGTTTTTATTTTATTTTGTATTATCTCTTTTATTATTTCTTTTTTTCCTTGCACTTTATTTTTTAAAATGTTGTAAAGGTGTGTTTCCCCTCTGGGGATGAATAAAGATTTTCTATTCTTTTCTATTCTATTCTAAATCAACACATCAATAGTTTCTTGTATTGATCAATAAATAAAGAAATCTACCTTTAATGGAAAACAAAATGATACTTCCTGTCTTTTGGACTAAAACATTGAAAAAGTACAAAGCACTAAATCAAAGCTAATTCTGTTAGCATTAGCATCCGTTTCCCGCTCGTTTCTCTCACCGACACCATCTTGCCCTCCGAGGGCATGAAGGCGGGCCTGTTGCTGAGCCGGAGTTTGGTCTGCAGGGTGTTGAAGTTGATCTCCAGCTGGCACTTCTCCTGGACCTTGGGCGGCTTGTGGAGGCGACGGTAGTCCCGGAAGTCCTCCAGCTTCTGCTGCATGGCCTGCATGGTGTTCTCAGGCATCTTGTTCTCCAGCCACGGGATGGTGCGACGGATCCACTCCAGCAGCTGTGTGTGTGTGTGTGTGTGTGTGTGTGTGTGTGTGTGTGTGTGTGTGTGTGTGTGTGTGTGTGTGGGAGGTGAAGGAGGTGAAGGAGGTGAAGGGATGGAGGACGGTTGGTGGAGAAGAAGAGGAAATGATGGACGTGCAGAGAAAGATGATGGAGAGAATGATGGTGTTTTTGAGCCACAGAAGAAAAAACATCAGTTAGAAGATGAAACGTCAGATCGTCATCAATTACATTAAATCAGTCGCATCAGGAGATAAAACGATTGAATTTAACATTTTAAATGTTGAAACGTTGGAATTACGCATAAAATTATACTTTTTTTTAACTGAATTAATTATTTCATTTATTTGAAGGTCATCACGTCGTTCATTCTTCGACTTTCTATGGTTTCAAGTGTCTTTGAATCAAATTATATAATTTTAAAGTTTATTTTTCTACATAATTTCATTTAAAAAATACAATACTTTCCAAATTAATCGTATGATTCGTTGAAATATTGGATCAAGAAATCTTGTTAATGAATTTAAATATAGTTTTTTTTTAAACACAGTATATATAATATTCATTGCTGGCTAATAATGTATTATTTTTATTTTTATGAATTAAAAACTCAAAGTATATGTGTTGAAAAATTATGCATCTAAAGATAAACATTTCTTTCAATTATGTATTATTATATGAATAAAAAATAAACATTTCAATGACGAAGTAATTGATTTAAAATATTAATAAAATATATATATATTTTATTAAATAAAGTTTCAACATTCTACATGTAAAATTCAACAATATTCAGATGTCACTGATAAACTTCATTCACATGATTCTATCAAGATATAGAAAAATATGATTAATAATCAAACTTCTGTTCATTTAGTTTCATATTTAAATAAAGAATTGAATAAAAAAATAACGTTTTTTGCACTGATTTCTTAAATCTATGAGCGTGAGACCCCAGGATTGAAGGATCATCTGAGGGGTGGCGAGAGGGTCCGAGGGGGGGGGCAGGAAGTACAGGTGAGTGCAGGAGGAAGTGGGGGGGGGTGCTCACTTCACTGGCCAGCTTCTCATAGTCCTCCATCAGCTGCTCGTTCTCCTGGTTGACGGCCAGAACCTTGCAGATCCTGTTGGCCGCCGTCTCCGCCTGAAGGTCCACCAGAGGAACAAGGTCAGCAAACACATGTTGAGGTCATTCAACCCCCAGGAGCAGGAAAAAAAAGAAATCCCCCATAATCCCCTCTGACTAGGAAGCGACAGAATCAGCAAGTGGTTCTGAACCAGAGCAGGAAGCGTCTGTTGAGTGACAGGCTCTCAATCAAGAGTGAAGCAGTTGCCACGGCGACCTTTTAACGGGTAAAGGGGGAAGGCGCGGCCACACCACTCGGAAAGTTTTGTTTTTTTTTTCCCCTTTTTTTTTATTATGTTATGATCTCTTTATGTTCTCAAGTATGTTATTATGTTATGATCTCTTTATGTTCTCAAGTATGTTATTATGTTATGATCTCTT
>JACEEU010000020.1:18023187-18145687 GCA_016630915.1 Callionymus lyra
CTCAAGGGGCCAAAGTCTGTCATCAGTCGAGGGCCAGAGAAGAAAAAGTATCTTTAAAGGAAAGTATTACTTTGATGTATATGGATTTATCTGAATTCTTCACAGAACAAAGATCTTCATGTGACTGAGGGGCTCGTGGCCCTCCACCATGTTTCAAAGTCATCTTGGCAGGTTTTGAAACTGATGGTCTTTGGTCTCCAGAAACTTGGCAGCGACTCGGAGGATCCTCTGAGGATCCAGGATCTTCCCTACAAGGAGCGCCGGGACGAGCGGGTCACGATCCCGAGAGCTAATGTTTGACGACTGGTTTACACAGAGACTCGGTTGAGACCAGTTTGTTGTGTCGCTGTTGAACGACTTCACAGCTTCGTGATAGTCGACTTTTGTCCTCCCCTGCTTGGACGCCGCTTGGCTGCCCTCTTGCATTTAAACAAAAACTAATCATTTTGTGCACTTCATGTTAAAAAAAGTAGGTTTTTGAAGATATAAATGTGTGTGTTATTTATATATAGTTCATTTGGTTGTTGTATAAGTAATTAATAAATCAACATATATTATATAATATTTTCCATTTTGTAATATTGTATTAATATATTGTTTTTATCATGTAACTGTAATACAGATTTTTTGCACTTTATGTTTGGTTTAATATGTATTTATGTGTAATCTTTTTTGTTTCAACTTAAATGTAGTAATATCTTGATTTTCTGGAACTCCTTTTGTGTTATCAGTTTTATCTTGATGTTTAAAGTATATACTTTATTGAATATTGTTTTGATTGTTTAAGCGCTTTGTGACCCTGGTCTGGAAAAGCGCTATATAAATAAAAATTACTTACTTACTTACTTAACCTTTATTAAATATTACTTTGTTTTACTTTAACCCTTCAAGATCAACCTTTTTTATCTCTTTTCAGTCCAGTGTTTTTTAATCAAATTCATTGATTCATTCAAAAAAAAATCAACTAATTTAAATATTCTATATTAAAAAATTAAAAAATCAGTAGTTGCGTTCATTTCCATAATCTTTGTGCGAGTCATCAAGTCCTATCTTTGCCAGGATCACGTCCGAGGTCGTGACCTTGCTACACAACGGTGGTAAAAGTGGTGTCGGCGGTAGGATGACTCATGAAGGAACAAAAAACAAGTCTGCGTTCCATCGACGGAAAGAAAAAGTTTGCGTAAAGTGAAGCATCCTGGGAGGTTCGGGCTCTCGTGCCAACTCTGGTAAACGCGCGGAAGTTCCTCCGGCGCCTCGGGAGGTTCTGCTGCTCGGCTAATGACTGCAGACAAGTCCAGGGGTTCCCTGCTGAGAACCGTCATTATGGGTTTTCTAATCGGGATCAGAAAGTGCTCCAGATTACGCCGATGAAAATAGATCCGCGGCGTCATTAAGTTTGAGCCGTAATGGAGGCTCATTAACCAGAACCAGATGATGTCGGCGCTTCCTGAACCCGGACCAGACCCTGCAGATGCTGGACCCGTGTGGACGTCGAGCAGCGTCTCTGACCGTCGGTGTGACTCAAAGTAACAAGAGGTTTTTTCTGAAACAAGAGGTTCTGCTGGTGGAACGGTGGCTCACCTTCTGCTTGCCTGAGAAGGCGTGGTAGTAACACGACACATAAGTCATGACGGCCTTCTCGTCGGGCCTCATGGTGCTAACGATGTCTGCCCGGGAACAGAGGAGGAGGACGAGACGGAGGAGAGAGAGAAACCAACAAAGAGTGAAAGAGTGCAGAGGCAAAAAGGAACCAGCAGGGGGTGCAACCACAAGAACAGGCAGCATTAAACACACAACAAGCATCTCTTAGTCCAACGTATTAATGAGATATTAATGTGTTAAAGTTACATTTTCACGTCTCACTTTGTTATGATTACAGGTTTATTTCCAAGAAGACGAGCAGTGAGTGGACGGTGAAAAACTGTCAAATTACGGACACAGGATTAGCAGGGAACTGGACGAGCCAGCTGTTATCGCAGGAGAAGTACAAAACCTGTAACCGAAAAACTTGAGCAACCAATAAAAAAACTTTTAATCTGTACTTATAAGTGTGTTTACTTTTAGTTTCTGGTTATTTAGATTATTTTACATGCATTTATTTTCAAAGTTATAGTTATAGTTTTTTTTCTTTCCCCACAAATAGATCACTTTATACTTCATTATTTATTAAAAGCTGTTGCTGGAGAGAGTTTAAAACAAGCTATTTTCTTAAAAACATGTATTTAAAAACCAAAATAATCAATGTATTAACTCCTGAAAACTAAAACCTGTCGTTTAGACAGTTAAATATACTTTTAAGTACGTTTTTTTGCTGATATACTCAAACTTGAGCAAAATTAAAACATTATAAATAGAAATAAAGTAATGTTATTTATGTATACATATTTATTTATTTCGTTTTTTTGTAATATTACTAAACTGTTGGTGCCTCTTGATGGTCACAGAAATAAAAGTAATAATAAATAACAATTCTATGACTTAATTAACCAATGAAAATATGAAAATATGTTAGTGGTTCAACATATTTATTTTTATAAACTCATGATGCATTACTACATTAATTACTACTGATATGAGCACCATGTGTGAAATGTTTTTAATTCTACAAAAACTTGATAATGTTGGATTAAAGATTGCGTAAGTTTTTCTGTTGTAAATACGGTTTAATGTACGACCATATAAGGACGTGAGTCTCATTCCATTGCGATGATAATTCTAGTGAAAAACACTTAACAGACGACTCGTCTCGTCTCGCTTCGTCCGACAAGTCGCGACCGGAGATGCTTGTTGTGCTCACAAAAAAAAACAACTTCAACTCCCATCATGCACGTGGTGGCGTCATGCAGGAAGTGAGGGAGAGCGACCCCTGTTTGTAGGACAGTGCGACTGCAGAGAGAGGGCGTTAGAGACCGACAACGGGTCCAAAAGAACGGGAGGAAGAAAGAGGAGGAGGAGGAGGAGGAGGATGGTGACGCTGCATCCTGGATACCTTCTGGGCGCCGGAGAAGGCGTGGTAGAAGCTAGAGACGTAAGTCATTATCGCCTTCTCGTCCGGACGAGCCGTGCCCACAATGTCTGCCAGGTAGAGACGAGGTCAGGTGGGAGGAGGAGGGGTTAGCATGGTCAACGTACCGATGAGGAAACAGGAAGTAGTACAATATCCACCATAATCTGAAAGTCTTGATGATGATAACAATCACAGGAGGGTCAGGGTCAGAGGTCGGGGTTCAGCAGCCGACCACGGTGCCTTTGAGGAGCTAGTGTTGGTTTGTTCTTCGGATTGAATATTGAGTTCAGGGACCTGTCAATCAATCGTTGGTGTACGACGGCTTTTAAAAGACGTCCGAAGAACCTCAGTCTAAGTCCAGAGTCAGGCTCTGATCCGAGTCTCTGAGGGACGTCGCCGCTTTTTTTATCTTTAGCATTATCAAAACTTTACACCAGTGGACCCCAAACTTTTTTTTGTACCGTGGACCAGGTTTAACGTCGGCATCAGTTCCACGGACCGACCTTCAGTTTGTGTCTCGATCTTAAGTTTTAAAGGAAACTTTAGCCGAAAATAGTTTCTTGTTGAGAGTCACAGGTTAAATATGACTCATTAGTGAACCGGTACCGGCCCCGCACTGAACCCCGACAAACGCACCGACACACTCATATTTACATCATGAACCATATCATTATGACCGCTCGTTTTACAATTAGCTGATAGTTCTTCAAAAAAAAGTCTTACTTTTAAACCACTTTTTCCCGCATCATTGTCAACCTATTTAATCAATGACGAGCACGATGGACGGGCGGTCATAATGTTCTTGAGAATAATTGATTAAAAAATAGAATTAAAATGACACTTGATACATAGAATGATCTGAAACAAGCAGGAACGTTGCCGGGACTAAACAGCGAGTGATGGTTTTTACCTTCGGCGTCCAGCATCTTAGGAATGTCCAGGTACTTCTCGGCCACGTCGAAGGCTGTGTTCAGGTTGGTCATGGGGTCGTCCTGCGGCGACAACAGAACCGTTCACAAACCCCCTCGTCTCTCCAGGTCCGGGGGGTCGTAATGGCGCGTCTCACCTTTCGTAGCTTTCCGTAGTCGATGAGTTCCGGACGATGTCGGTGGATGAGCGCACAGAATCCCAGGCCATCTTTCCAACTGCGGAGGAGAGAAGCTTTTTATTCCACGCGATCAAGAGTTCATGGAAACACAGACGAGCTGTGACAGGCGTGAGGACAAGGGTTTTATTGTCAACTTGTACCTTCAGAATCTTACTTCCAACTCAACAATCAATCCAACTCGTTCACGACATTAAAACCGCATTCAAAACTGGTGGAAACCAGAAACTTTTACTGCAGTTTTCTTCTGGAAAAGTTCATTTCTTTAGTTTCTTTTCCTGTAAATTCAACCGACCTTGACCATAAGGTCCTAAAATTACCTGGAAAAATACTTAATTCATTCATTTTCTATCGCTTTATCCCTTATGGGGGTCACAGGGAGACTGGAGTCCATCCCAGTTTCATAGGGCGAGAGGCAGGGGACACCCTGGACAGGACGCCAGTCTGTCTCAGGACACACAAAGACAGACAACCATTCACACACACACTCATACCTACGGACAATTCCCCCCCAAGTTCTCAATCAACCTCTGTATGTTTTTGGACTGTGGGAGGAAACCGGAGTGTCCGGAGTAAACCCACGTGACACGGGGAGAACAAACAAACTACACACAGGAAGGTCACAAGTTGGCTCATGGAAAATTACTTTAATTTGACTGAAAAAATTCCCTGAAAACTTTCAACTGGCTTCTTTTCAAAGGGTCTAACTGCTCTACTCCAAGTCTAGGGCAGATCCCTGAGCGTCCGCCTGCTCTACGGATGCTCAACCGTCCATATTCTTATTATTATTTTCCACTGTTTCATCCACAAACATTCATCTCCAGGCCGGAGTGTAAATGTCAGCAGCCGAGGACGACGAGTGAGCACCACATCAAAGCTGCAGGATCCGTCCTCTCTCCATTCTACTTTCTCCAGCAGTGACCTCAGCGCCACCTTTCTGTCCGACCCCGGCTTTCATCCACCGGATCACAGCGGCTCCTCTTTCAATAATTCATCACACGAGTGGATGCGCCGCACGTCCGGGTTTACTTCACTTCCATTTTCAGTGTTCCTTCCCCTCAGATGCTTCAATTGTACATCCATTTTAATAATAATATCCATTTTCTTATAACAAAATATATGTTTGTTTAAGTGATATTTTTATCAACTGTTTTTTAGGTTATTTTTTTTCATTAAGTATTTATTTAAAAATCATCTATAAAAAAAAATCATCTTTATTAAGAGTACAGTTACTTAACATCCACAATCAAATCCATGTGTCCAGTGTTATATCGTCTAAAAAATGTACTTTAAAATAAACTTCAAGAATACTCCAGAGTAGTATTAATTACTTTAATGACCATTAAATATACTGCTCATAAATTATTAATAAATGATCACATGACAGATAAAAGCAGCATTATGTAACATTAATAATGAATAACATCAATTCAAGTATGAAGTAAATATTGTTTTCAGTAAATTATTAATTATTAGTAGTAAATTAAGTTTGAAAAAGAAGCAGAAAATTAAAAAAAAAAAAACTTTTCTTTGTCCTGATCTTTTTAATCACATCTATGATCAACTGAAAATTGTTGAAAATATTTTCATTTGAGGTACAATTTGGTTAAATTAAAATAATAATAACAAAATATATGTTATGCAGCCTTTTAACTGATGTTTTAGCAGATATTTCAGAATATTTTGGGACTTAAACAATAATCTTGTTGCTGGGATTGACTTTATTATGATTTAAAATGAAAAACATTTTCTGCTGATACGTTTCCCCGTTCATAACAAACCTACTGACATCTGTCAGGCTCTCGAGTTGTTCAAAAACGGTAACGAAATCTCAAGCAATGAGGGTTGAAAAAAACCTGTAAAAATACTGGGGTTTTTTTAGACTTTTGTAAAGCAATTTGTGTTACTTTTATTCTGAAAAGTGGAGATGGAATATATTAAAATATATTTGAAAATGTCAACTGATTCAATTTCTGTTGAACTGATTTAGTTCTTTCTTAAATCTCGCCTTAAAACACACTTTTATTCCCCGGCTTTTAACAGAGTGAGAGACTCGGTAGCTGTTTTTAGAGCCTTTTACTTGTTTTATTTGGTATTTTATTATCTTGGTGTTTGTTTAAGTGATATTTTTATGTTCTTGTGCAGCACTTTGTATCACCTACTGTTGTTTTAAAGTGCTCTATAAATAAAGTTGAGTTAAGTAGCTCAAGAAAACACCAAATTATTTAAAGGTAACAAAGTTTGGGCTTTTTAACACGCCTAGCATAGCCTAGCCTAGTTTAGCGTAGCCTAGCATAGCTTAGCTGAGTTTGCAGCAAGATTAAGTATAAAAAAAGGAGGCTAAAGTTTAGAATACATGGTCAATATCAACATTTGTCAAGTCTTTTCGACTTAATATGCATTTTCAAATACAACAATAATTCAAAATGACGTTTTTTAATGTTAGATAAACACAATCATGGCTACAAGTGAGTGAAAAGGTCATTTAAGTGTAAAAAAGTGTAGAAAACGAAGGGTTACCTGATGTGAAAGTTCTGTATATTGACGTTCTTATACGGCGCCGTCTTCCTCTGGCACCACAACAGCAGACCTTCTTTGGCAGACGTCTCTGTGGGAAGAAAAGAACCTTGTGTTGTTGTCCACGGACGTGTGTTTAATGAGACAGACGTGGACAGACGTGGACAGACGTGGACAGACGTGGACAGACGTGGACAGACGTGAACAGACGTGAACAGACGTGGACAGACGTGGACAGACGTGGACAGACGTGGACAGACGTGAACAGAGCGTGGACAGACCGTGGACAAGACGTGAACAGACGTGAACAGAAGCGTGGACAGACGTGAACAGACGCCCGTGAACAGACGTGAACAGACGTGAACAGACGTGGACAGAGAGCGTGAACAGACGTGAACAGAGACGTGGACAGACGTGAACAGAGCGTGAACAGACGTGGACAGAGCGTGGAACAGACGTGAACAGAGCGTGGACAGACGTGGAACAGAGCGTGGAACAGACGCGTGAACAGACGTGGACAGACACAGACGTGGACAGACGTGAAACAGACGTGGACAGACGTGGACAGACGTGGACAGACGTGGACAGACGTGGACAGACGTGGACAGACGTGGACAGACGTGGACAGACGTGAACAGACGTGGACAGACGTGGACAGACGTGGACAGACGTGAACAGACGTGGACAGGGACAGACGTGGACAGACGTGGACAGAGCGTGGACAGACGTGGACAGACGTGGACAGACGTGGACAGAGCGTGAACAAACAGACGTGGACAGACGTGGACAGACGTGGACAGACGTGGACAGACGTGACCGACGTGGACAGACGTGGACAGACGTGGACAGACGTGGACAGAACGTGGACAGACGTGAACAGACGTGGACACAGACGTGGACAGACGTGAAGACGTGAAACGTGGACAGACGTGGACAGACGTGGACAGACGTGAACGAGACGTGAACGGGGACAGACGTGGACAGACGTGAACAGAGCGTGGACAGAGACGTGAACAAACGTGGACACAGACGTGAACAGGAACAGACGTGGACAGACGTGAACAGAAGCGTGGACGACAGACGTGAACAGACGTGGACAGACGTGGACAGACGTGAACAGACGTGGACAGACGTGGACAGACGTGAACAGACGTGAACAGACGTGGACAGACGTGGACAGACGTGGACAGACGTGGACAGACGTGGACAGACGTGAACAGACGTGAACAGACGTGAACAGACGTGGACAGACGTGGACAGACGTGAACAAACGTGGACAGACGTGGACGGACGTGGACAGACGTAGACAGACGTGAACAGACGTGGACAGACGTGGACAGACGTGGACAGACGTGGACAGACGTGGACAGACGTGGACAGACGTGGACAGACGACAGACGGACAGACGTGAACAGACGTGGACAGACGTGGACAGACGTGGACAGACGTGGACAGACGTGGACAGACGTGGACAGGACAGACGTGGACAGACGTGGACAGACGGACAGACGTGGACAGACGTGGACAGACGTGGACAGACGTGGACAGACGTGGACAGACGTGGACAGACGTGGACAGACGTGGACAGACGTGGACAGACGTGAACAGACGTGGACAGACGTGGACATGAGAATCACTTCTCAACGTCTCGAGAGACAAAGAAGGCTCAGAAAAACACTCACAGGACGGAGGAAACAGAACAAACTCACCTTCTACAGAAATATCTTGGATGGCGAAGCGAAGGATAATAGTCCAGATCATTCCCAGGGTCATCTTAGCGTTGCCGTCTACGATCTCTGTGGACGAATGACACGTTTGTCATTAACTTAACTTAAAGAACAGAAATTTGAGTCATTTTAAGAAGGTTTTTGAATAAAGTAAGTACTTTGAAAAAAAGTTGTTGAGATACATTATAGACAGGCTGTGTATCAGCTAATAATGTTAAGAATTAGTTAAAGTTTAATCCAAAACATGTTTGGAACGAACATATTTTTGGACTGAATTACTTACATATATACTTTATTATACTGTATTGATATTCAAAAAATATATTTTCTAGCCTTATGTTCTCTTTAACTTCTTAAATATTTATGCTCGAGATTATCTTAAAAAATATATAGAAATTATCTCTTTTAATTACATTAATTAATAAGTTAAGGTCAATCAACTTTTTTTAGGTTATTTTAAGTATTTATAAGTATTTATTTATTTATTTAAAAATAATCTATAAAAAAACATCATCTTTATTTAGAGTACAGTTACTTAACATCCACAATCAAATCCATGTGTCCAGTGTTATATCGTCTAAAAAATGTACTTTAAAATAAACTTCAAGAATACTCCAGAGTAGTATTAATTACTTTAATGACCATTAAATATACTGCTCATAAATTATTGATAAATGATCACATGACAGATAAAAGCAGCATTATGTAACATTAATAATATATTCAAAATTCAAGTATGAAGTAAATATTGTTTTCAGTAAATTATTAATTATTATTAGTAAATTAAGTTTGAAAAAGAAGCAGAAAATTAAAAAAAAAAAACTTTTCTTTGTCCTGATCTTTTTAATCACATCTACGATCAACTGAAAATTGTTGAAAATATTTTCATTTGAGGTACAATTTGGTTAAATTAAAACAATAATAACAATATACTTCGTTCAAAAAACACAAATTTACTGTGATTGAAACCAACACAAATAATGCAGTAAAGACAAAAAATAAAAGTAAAATGTTCTAAATAAATGTTGTAAATAATCATAATAATAATAATATTCCTGCAACATGTATCTGTCACTCATAATCAATAACTTTGCGTCCTAAGCGTATTTTCAGGGTCCGTTTCAATGGTATCACTCATCATGTTCTGAGCTGTCAATCAAAGAGTGAGGCGACTAACAAGGTCCACTCGTGTCGTTGACTCCGACGCTCTGATCCGATAAAGGCCCGACACACTGGGACCGTCGGGTTCGGACGAGGCGACGCTAACGCGGCGTGAAAGACGACTGATCGAATTAGAAGCAGGAAGACGCCGGTGGTCGGCGATGGAAGCCGACGCCGGCGAGATACACGCCCGGGATTAGAGCTAATGACCAGGAATGATCATCTGGCTGCAGAACAAATCCTGCTAATGCTACTTGAAACTCTGCCGACCCCCCCTGAACCTCAGCCATAACACCCCCCCAACGCTCGGATCCCCCCTCCAGGGTCCACGCCTGCTGCTCCCGGGGGTCTGGACGGGGGTCTGGACGCAGGGGCCGCTGCTCCAGGACGGACCCGAGGGAGCTAATCTGTCTGGAATGCTGGACTGGATTAGACGCTTTTACTGCAGCCACGGCACCGCGGGAGGAAATCTGGACGTCGCTCTGATCGAGAAGATCTTCCACCGGTTTAACCATCGAGCGATGATTGGATGATCTGTGACGCTGCTTTTGTTACATTTATGATGGTGAAATATGGATTTATATCAAATAAATACTGATTTATTTACCTTAAAGGAACCACTTTTTATTAAATCAAGTAAAATTAAATTATTGTTCAACACATTAAAAGTTATAAACACGAGTTAATCATTAATTAAAATAATAAAAACTGTTAAACAGTTTGTTTTCTTTACAACTTAAACACTTTTTTAGTAAATCAAGTAAAACGAAATTATTTTTCAACACATTAAAACTTATAAACACAAGTTAATCGTTACTTAATATAATAAAAACTGTTATAAAGTTTGGTTTTCTTTACAACATAAACACTTATTATTAAATCAAGTAAAACAAAATTATTGTTCAACACATTAAAACTTATAAACACGAGTTAATCGTTACTCAAAATAATCAAAATAGTTTTCTTTACAACATAAAAAACACTTTTTATTCTGATAACTCTAACATTTAAATTCAAACTAAATGTAATAATTAAAATAATAGTATAAACACTGAGCTTGTTTTTCTTAAATGTTGCTTTTAATTGCTTATATAAAAAAAATAGTTTACACACAAATGTTACACAAGAATTTTCAGCTATTTAACCCTTTTTTATACGTGACCACAAACTTTTTGTTTATTAGCTCCTTCTGGTACTTATTATAAAACGTATTAAAAGTGGAGAAACTCTAAAAAACAAAGTTTGTGTTTTTCCAAGTAAAGGTTCTTAACGGTATGCTTGCCAGCTTAGCTAGCTGCTAACAGTGCTAGCTGCTAACAGTGCTAGCTGCTAACAGTGCTAGCTGCTGTTGACCACTTCAAAACTCTATTTATATTTGAAAATATTGACAATTGAAGTCTTAATTTTGTAATACACATAAATCACTAAAATAAAAATACTGATAAAACTGTATTTGATTTATTTTTAAGAGGGCAGCGTTTTATTAGCGTAGCCTGTTAGCGTCCCACACAAAGAACAAGCTATGACTTGAACAGAGGAACGTGTGGCGGGCGTTCGGGGTCAGAGGTTAAACTTATTAGTCGGTGTTAAGAGTGGAAAGTGTGGCGTCTGAGAACAGTCGACGCTTTTGTGTTCGACTGACCTGGATTTTTCCCCTCAATTCTATTCATCCGGGGCTAAAATTAAAATCTAAACGATGACAAGTCGTTATCAGCTTCAGACTAAATTGGATTTAATGTCATTATTGCTCAAATGACATTAAAAAGAAAACGTGGGTGTAAACTCCAGATGTCAGAGGCACAAAAGCACGAATGTCGTCGGAGTAAATACACAACAAAAGCCTCCTAACAACTGCTTTACACACTTTAGATTTGTGTTCCAGGGGGGAAACCTTCCCGGGCCAGGGGGGGGCGTGCCCCCGTTTTTTTTTTTTGGTTGTGGGAGACGGCCGCCCCCTCCTTTTTCTTTTTGTGTGGTGAGGTAGGAAAGGGAGGTGTACTGTTTACACCTTTTGTTTTTTTTTTCAAAAAAAAAACCTTCCGATGTAAGACAGTAACGTATCAAGTACTTCATGTACTGTGATGTAAGAAAAGCCTTCCTGTTAGACAGTAACGTACTCAAGTACTTCATGTACTGTGATGTAAGACAGTAACGTACTCAAGTACTTCATGTACTGTGATGTAAGACAGTAACGTACTCAAGTACTTCATGTACTGTGATGTAAGACAGTAACGTACTCAAGTACTTCATGTACTGTGATGTAAGACAAGTAACGTTCTCAAGTACTTCATGTACTGTGATGTAAGACAGTAACGTACTCAAGTACTTCATGTACTGTGTACTCAAGTACTTCATGTACTGTGATGTAAGACAGTAACGTACTCAAGTACTTCATGTACTGTGATGTAAGACAGTAACGTACTCAAGTACTTCATGTACTGTGATGTAAGACAGTAACGTACAGTCAAGTACTTCATGTACTGTGATGTAAGACAGTAACGTACTCAAGTACTTCATGTACTGTGATGTAAGACTAGTAACGTACTCAAGTACTTCATGTACTGTGATGTAAGACAGTAACGTACTCAAGTACTTCATGTACTGTGATGTAAGACAGTAACGTACTCAAGTACTTCATGTACTGTGATGTAAGACAGTAACGTACTCAAGTACTTCATGTACTGTGATGTAAGACAGTAACGTACTCAAGTCAAGTACTTCATGTACTGTGATGTAAGACAGTAACGTACTCAAGTACTTCATGTACTGTGATGTAAGACAGTAACGTACTCAAGTACTTCATGTACTGTGATGTAAGACAGTAACGTACTCAAGTACTTCATGTACTGTGATGTAAGACAGTAACGTACTCAAGTACTTCATGTACTGTGATGTAAGACAGTAACGTACTCAAGTACTTCATGTACTGTGACTGTGATAACGTAATACTCAAAGTACTTCATGTACTGTGATGTAAGACAGTAACGTACTCAAGTACTTCATGTACTGTGATGTAAGACAGTAACGTACTCAAGTACTTCATGTACTGTGATGTAAGACAGTAACGTACTCAAGTACTTCATGTACTGTGATGTAAGACAGTAACGTACTCAAGTACTTCATGTACTGTGATGTAAGACAGTAACGTACTCAAGTACTTCATGTACTGTGATGTAAGACAGTAGGTACGTCTCGGCTTCCCCGCGGTCCGGTAGAAAAGCGATTTCCCTCCTCTCCTGCGGGAGGGGCCGGAGTCTGGTGGGTTTGGGGCTGGGGGGGGCCCTTTTCTTTTCTGCCCCGCGGGTCCGCCGGGGGGGGGTTTGGTGTTTTTTTTTGTTTTTGGGGGTTGGGTTTTTTTTTTTTTTTTTTTTTTTTTTGTTTTTGTTTCTCTTCTTCCCCCCCCTCCTCTCTTTTTAGAATCAAAACCTCCACATTTAACCGCCGTTTCATGTAAGAAAGAAATTATTATTGAAAAACAGAAACACAATTTGTGGCCCACAAATGTATTTATTAATAGTAGTGGTTTTCGGCAGGAATGTGACTTTTCCAAAGTAGCCATTAGCGAGTCTGTTGAAAGTCTGTGAAAATGAAAGAGCAAAAACTTCTGAAGTTTAGGAGAATTAAAGTTTCTTTAACAGCGATTTGCCGTTGAGCAAGTTTCTAGTAACAGGAAAAACTACTTCCTGAGTTGACCAGTAGTACAACTACTAACGTATAAAGCAACAGTCTTATTATTATTGTATTTGTATCTTGAAGTTATTGCCAATACTCGTATCTAATTGATAATATTGACAAAATACCGTATTTGTCGGACTATTTGGGAACTTAAAATCCTTTCATTTCCTCAAATATCGACAGTATTATGTATTATGATGGATTGTCTGAATATTACAAAGTATTACGGCGCTTCACGGAGTACAACTTAATATTATGGTGTGTACATAAGGACCCCAGAATAAAAACCTGTTAAGCTCAGGCAGCAGATTTCAAACTGTATATGAATTTCTCCAAATGAAGACGGAGTCCCTCAGGGGTCAGTTCTTGTCCCGTCATCTGTTAATGATCTTCCACTTCCTTCCTCTGTCAAACTAACATGTACAAAAATAATCTTCACAAAAAATATTTTTGGACATTTATTCACATTCAGAAACTAATTTATATTTATATAAAGCCTTGGAAAATAATAATAATAAAATTTAATTTTCTTTGTTTTTTCCCCTAAGATTTTTACAATACCAATTGATTTATGAAGCACATTTAAAAACATGTTCGCGGGATAATATGGAATATTAAGTCGCATACATACAGAGCCCAAAATGGAACTTGTTAAGAGAAAAGAAGAAGATTTTAAACGCAATCCAAATGAAGCCGGAGTCCCTCAGGGGTCCGTTCTTGTCCCGTTATCTATTAATGATCTTCCACTTCCTTGCACATAAAAACACACGTTCGCAGAATATAACGGAATATTTAGGTGCGTATATAAGTAGAATGGGTTTATGGGAAGCAGATTTCAAATTCAAGGTCATCACGATTAATAGGTCATTAGTTTAGCAGCTCAAACAGATTAGCTAATTATTCAAATATATATATTTAACTTGGCTTAAAATACAAGTCAAGGCACTTTTATCTCCGAGGATCAAAGATCTGATGTGGTACGAAGAGGCAGGAAGTGAGGAAGAGGTTTGACCTGAAATGACCTCCAGCAGCAACATGAGTTTCAGTCCATCCCTGAAGTCCTCCTCGATGTTCTCGATCCCCGTCCCTGCTTTCCTGAGGTGGGAGTTGCACCAGGCCGTGAACGTCTGCAGGAGAGAGCGAGATGTTTTCGTCACCAAAGCAGCTCTAGAACCGCGGTTATCAAGAGAAAAATCGAGCCAATAATAGGCGTCAAACGACAGAAACGTTGACCTTAAGGAACACACAGATGCTGAGAAGAACGTTTGCAACATCAGCACGTTTTGGAAACATCTGGAGCTCAGCAACAGGAGCTGGAATCACTCAGTCAAAACCATTTTTTCTTTACGAGTCTCCGGTTTAATTACAAGCAGGTCCTGAAGAACGTCATCCGGACGACTGTGGAGAACCTGCATGAAAGCCGGTCTGTGTCTGAAGCCGAAGCTGCTCGTGGACCACATTTCCAGGATGAGGTCACCAGAGACATGTTCCCCGTGAAGAAACCCCTCAGTCAGAGGAGCCGGAGGTTCTTCCGTATCCATGGAGGCCAAAAACAAGCGCGGTTGGTGGAGAGTCCAAATTATAACGTGGTCTAATCTTCAGAAGATGTTGGAGCAGAAGACACGCCCTCTCGTAGTGGAACATTAGATCCCAGTCACGACGCTTCAATTACCCATAATCCCGCTGGTTGACTCGTGGAATATAATTGAAGGGGTTTTAAGTTTTGTGTCGTCACTGAACGTCACGTTCACACGACTATTATTAACACGACAGATCTCTGGACCACCCGACTGTCGGAGTTCCTCAAGGATCAGTTCTTGGATCTGTTGTTTATGATCTTCCTGACATCGTCGAACCGAGCGTGTAAATAAAAACATGTTTTAAGTCTTATGAAATAATAATAATAATAATAATAATAATAATAATAATAGCATTTCATCTCAGATATTTTATTATTATATTTTATTAAATATTTTATTTTAATTAACAATTCTTACTTATAAAGCAGATAAACACACGTTGGCCACAAGTACAAAAGTGATTAAAACAAACAATAAAAACACAACAAGATAATAAAGAAAACATTAAATGATAAGATCAAACTCTCAATTCAAGGATGTCAAATAAAGAAGAAATAAAATAAGCTGAATTTTGTGGTTTTTTTTATTTATTTAATCTTTGTCTATTTATTTATACTATACTTAAACAATAATATTTAATACACACATATTGTGCAATTTTGCAATCTATTTTTTATTGAAATTGTTCAATTAAATCACATTTTTAAGGCTAAATGTTGGTCCATAATTTAATTTTCATATTTTCTTTCTTAAAGATAGTTTTTTAACATAACATTTTCATAAAAACAACAAATAAAACAATAAAATACACACAGAGCAATAATAAAACATTATAACAAAAGAAATAGCAATAAGAGTTGTGTGTATTTTTTTTTATTCATTTAATTCATTTTGACCATTAAGTTATATTAAATACCAGTTAAATTATTATAATTATTATTAACTATATATATTTTCCTTTTTGCATCATATATTTTTTAAAAATATATATAGTTATTATAGATTTTAGCTGAATTACACTTTACATTAAAACAACAAACTTTGTGCTACAGAGTAAAAACAATATAAAGATATTAAAACAACGAAAAATCCTTTGATTAAATCACATCATCATTTTAAACGTTGCATTTTTGTCCATATTTTAAGTTTTAATCTAAAAAATGTCAATACAATGACTGATATATTGTGTTCCTAAATATACAATTTAAGTATTTTTAAATTATACTATATAAATGATACTATATATATGAAATAAATAGGAAGATTTATTTTATTTTATTTTGTACTTTGTTTGAGTAAACAATCCTAGATATAACTTCAGGTAAACAAAGTGACGATAAATTATTTTACAGATAATTTTTGAGAGCGTTTCAAAGTTGACAGGCGATCTATGACATGTCGTCAGTGCCACATCTCACACTCCGGCGTAAATACGTTGAACTCTCTTTTCAGAATCTCTCCTTCGAGCGTAACTCAAGTCTTTATGGAACACGAGGCAGCAAATGTCAGCGTCTGAGTCGACCACGGACTTGTAAAGACGAGGAAGGAATGTTGGCTTGTTAAACGAGTGGATTCATGAGTTCTCCTGCAGGTCACCAGCTTGACACCTGTGAGGTCACATGACCAGCAGCACTGGGGCGTGATGTGAGTCAGTGTCGTCATAACAAATATATCATTTACGACAGAGAAACAACTCGCTGTTATTATAGGAGGACAGTTATCTAGTGCTGAGGATCAGCAGCAGCAGCAGCAGCAGCAGCAGCAGCAGCAGCAGCAGCAGCAGCAGCAGCAGCAGCAGCAGCAGCAGACGATGTAAAGTCCATGTGATGAAGAAGTTCATTAGTTCCAGAACAAACCATCAGCACAACATTATCTAATTATGTGTGTCATGTGATCATGTATATGATAATTATGTGTGTGGTTTGATCATGTATATGATCATTATGTGTGTGGTTTGATCATGTATGTGATCATTATGTGTGTCATGTGATCATGTATATGATAATTATCTGTGTGGTTTGATCATGTATGTGATCATTATGTGTGTCATGTGATCATGTATATGATAATTATGTGTGTGGTTTGATCATGTTGTGATTTTTTTTGTTTGTTTTTTTTTTTTTTTTTTGGCCGCTCCGCCCCCCCCCCCCCCGCGGGGGGGGGGGGGGGATGTGATCATTATGTGATGTGTGTGGTCATGTGATCATGTATGTGATCATTATGTGTGTCATGTGATCATGTATGTGATCATTATGTGTGTCATGTGATCATGTATGTGTGTCATGTGATCATGTATATGATAATTATGTGTGTGTGATTTGTGATCATGTATGTGATCATTATGTGTGTCATGTGATCATGTATATGATAATTATGTGTGTGGTTTGATCATGTATGTGATCATTATGTGTGTCATGTGATCATGTATGTGATCATTATGTGTGTCATGTGATCATGTATATGATAATTATGTGTGTGGTTTGATCATGTATGTGATCATTATGTGTGTCACTGTGATCATGTATGTGATCATTATGTGTGTCATGTGATCATGTATGTGATCATTATGTGTGTCATGTGATCATGTATGTGATCATTATGTGTGTCATGTGATCATGTATGTGTATCATTATGTGTGCCTCATGTGATCATGTATGTGATCATTATGATGTGTCATGTGATCATGTATGTGATCATAATTATGTGTGTCATGTGATCATGTATGTGATCATTATGTTGTGTCATGTGATCATGTATGTGATCATTATGTGTGTCATGTGATCATGTATGTGATCATTATGTGTGTCATGTGATCATGTATGTGATAATTATGTGTGTCATGTGATCATGTATGTGATCATTATGTGTGTCATGTGATCATGTATGTGATCATTATGTGTGTCATGTGATCATGTATGTGATAACTGTGTGTCATGTGATCATGTATGTGATCATTATGTGTGTCATGTGATCATGTATGTGATCATTATGTGTGTCATGTGATCATGTATGTGATCATTATGTGTGTCATGTGATCATGTATGTGATCATTATGTGTGTCTATGTGATCATGTATGTGATCATTATGTGTGTCATGTGATCATGTATGTGATCATTATGTGTGTCATGTGATCATGTATGTGATCATTATGTGTGTCATGTGATCATGTATGTGATCATTATGTGTGTCATTTGATCATGTATGTGATTAAATAAAACAGAGACGTTAAATAAACTTCCTGAAATATTATTATTGTCTTGTGAGTAAAAACAAGTGTGAAGTAAACATGTCATCATTGCATCTTCTTTCAAACGATCCTTCATATTGTTGTGGCTTCAGTTTCCAACTGTTGCGTAACATTGTGAAGAGAAAGAACGAGGGAAGAGAGAAAGTGAGAGTTTGTTTTCTTCCTCTGCTTTAAAGCCACAGAACAGGCAGAAAGAAACACAACAATCAACAACACAATGAACACAACAATAAACAACACAATGAACACAACAATGAAGAAAATATTCAACAAACACTCTTTTCCTCTCAAAGACGCTGGTGAGCAGAAGGTGTCAATAAAACAGATGTTTCTAGAGGAGACACTGGAAAGGTAGACAACAGATCCAGTTTCAACTGAAGCTGAACGACTAGATACTTTAATTCTATAGATATATCATCCACAAAATATCACAATTCATCATGTTTCTGAAATTAAAGAAAATTAATTAAACATTTAAATTGACTTTAAAACTGAGACATTTAAGTCTAAATATTAGTTTAAAGATGTGAAAGACACGACCAACATCCTACAGTAACTGTGGCACTCCTGGTACTCCATACAGGTACACTCCTGGTACTCCATACTGGTACACTCCTGGTACTCCATACTGGTACACTCCTGGTACTCCATACTGGTACACCACTGGTACTCCATACTGGTACACTCCTGGTACTCCATACTGGTACACTCCTAGTACTCCATACAGGTACACTCCTAGTACTCCATACTGGTACACTCCTGGTACTCCATACAGGTACACTCCTGGTACTCCATACAGGTACACTCCTAGTACTCCATACAAGTACACTCCTAGTACTCCATACAGGTACACTCCTGGTACTCCATACAGGTACACTCCTAGTACTCCATACAAGTACACTCCTAGTACTCCATACAGGTACACTCCTGGTACTCCATACATGAGCAGCTTCTACTGAGACTGTTAGCAACGTCAGCACAAACTTCTCATTACACTTTACTATCACTGCTGCCTCAGCACTGTGTGTGTGTGTGTGTGTGTGTGTGTGTGTGTGTGTGTGTGTGTGTGTATGTGTGTGTGTGTGTGCGTATGTGTGCGTATGCACGTGTAGGTTTGCGTGTCTCTATATGTGTGTATATGTGTGTGTGTATATGTGTCTATGTCTATGTGTGTGTCTTTATGTGTGTGTCTATATGTGTGTGTGTATCTATATGTGTGTGTGTGTCTATATGTCTATATGCGTGTGTGTCTCTGTGTGTGTCTATGTGTGTGTGTCTCTATGTGTTTATATGTGTGTGTATTTATGTTTTTCTATATGTGTTTGTGTGTGTTTATACATTTGTGTGTGTGTGTGTGTGTGTTTATAGATTTGTGTGTTTATAGATGTATGTGTGTGTGTGTATATGCATGTGTGTGTGTGTGTGTGTTTATAGATGTGTGTGTGTGTGTGTGTTTATAGATGTGTGTGTGTGTGTGTGTTTCTACGTGTGTGTGTGTGTGTTTATAGATGTGTGTGTGTGTGTTTCTACGTGTGTGTGCGTCACTGCAGCTGCTCTCCTGCCAACAGGTCCAGCTGGAGGAAGAAAAGCAACTATTGAGACACTGGAGTGTGTCTGAGTGTCTGGTGTGTGTCTGCGATGAATATGCATGAGTGTGTGTGACAAGAGAAGTTGAAGTGTCGTTGTGTATCGCTCTGCTGCGCTAACGTCAGCACTACACAACACTGGAGCGTTGCCATGGAGACGGAGGGAGGAAGAAACTCTGAAGACAGATTGTTGAACTCTCACTGAGACACAACATGCCAGCGCACACACACACACACACACACACACACACACACACACACCTACACACACTGTAGCGCCCAGGGAGGTGAGAAGCGTCTGCAGAGGTCAAAGTTCATCGACACATTAGCTTCAGAATATGTTGCAGCTTCGTTGACATGAACTATGAAGTAAATAGACTTTATAGTGAAAACATCTACGTTTAACTTTAATTATTGATTATTGTTATGTTGATCCTCTTGAATATTAATTATTTCGTGATCATTTAAAAATCTACACATTAATATACGTTTAATATTTGTTTGCTTATTTTTGACGTGTATTTGAAAACAACACAAAGAGAAACAAATAAAAACTTATGTTATAATGTTATTTCAGGACATGTGTGTGTGTGTGTGTGTGTCTGTGCATCTATATGTGTGTGTGCATCTATATATGTGTGTGTGTGTGTTTTTATGTGTGTGTGCGCTATGTGTGTGTGTGTTTGTGCGTCTAAGTGTGTGTGTCTATATGCGTGTGTGTTTATAGGTGTGTGCGTTTGTGTGTCTATGTGTGTTTGTCTATATGCTTGAATGTGTGCGTCTATATGCGTGTGTGTATGTATGTGTGTGCGTCTATATGTGATGTGTGTGTGTCTATATTTGTGTGTGTGTGTCTATATATGTATGTGTGTGTCTATAGGCGTGTGCGTTGTGTGTGTGTGTGTGTCTATATGCTAGTATGTGTGCGCCTATATGCGTGTGTGTATGTATGTGTGTGCGTCTATATGTGATGTGTGTGTGTCTATATTTGTGTGTGTGTGTCTATATATGTATGTGTGTGTCTATAGGCGTGTGCGTTTGTGTGTGTGTATATGAGTGTGTGTCTATATATGTGTGTGTGTGTGTCTATATTTGTGTGAGTGTATATGTGTGTGTGTGTCTATATATGTATGTGTGTGTCTATAGGCGTGTGCGTTTGTGTGTGTGTATATGAGTTTGTGTCTATATATGTGTGTGTGTGTCTATATTTGTGTGAGTGTATATGTGTGTGTGTGTCTATATATGTATGTGTGTGTCTATAGGCGTGTGCGTTTGTGTGTCTATGTGTGTGTGTGTGTGTCTACATGTTTGTATGTGTGCGTCTATATGTGTATGTGCGTCTAAATGTGTGTGTGTGTGTGTCCTCAGTGTAGTAACATCAGCATCAGTGTGTGTGTGAGATCTAAGGTATCCACGAGTCACTGCTCCAGTCATGAGTGGGTCAGAACCGCAGCCAACAGTAGCAGTGATGAGTCAGCAAACACACACACACACACACACACACACACACACACACACATGCATGTGCAGCATTTTTCACTGCTGACCATCACCTGACTCAGTAGAACGCTGAGGTGGGCGGAGCTTCAGGAACAAAGAGCACTTGAACACATCATGAACATGAACGCACCACGAGCAGGTGACACACATGAGAGAAGTATAGTGTACTACAAACACACAAGTACTACTCCCTATTTCTGCTCTATATGTGTGTGTGTCTATATGTACTTTACATCAAACACACAAGTATTACTTCTAACTTCTGCTCTATATGTGTGTGTGTCTATATGTACTTTACATCAAACACACAAGTATTACTTCTTACTTCTGCTCTACATGTGTGTGTGTGTCTATATGTACTTTACATCAAACACACAAGTATTACTTCTTACTTCTGCTCTACATGTGTGTGTGTGTCTATATGTACTTTACATCAAACACACAAGTATTACTTCTTATTTCTACTCTACATGTGTGTGTGTGTCTATATGTACTTTACAACAACACAAGTATTACTTCTTATTTCTACTCTATATGTGTGTGTATCTATATGTACTTTACAACAACACAAGTATTACTTCTTACTTCTGCTCTATATGTGTGTGTGTCTATATGTACTTTACATCAAACACACAAGTATTACTTCTTATTTCTACTCTATATGTGTGTGCGTCTATATTTGTGTGTCTATATGTGTGCGTCTATATGTTTATGTGTGCGTCTATATGTGTGCGTCTTTATGTACTTAACAACAAAAACACAAGTATTACTTCTTATTTCTACTCTATATGTGTGTGTGTCTATATGTTTATGTGTGCGTCTATATGTGTGTGTGTCTTTATGTACTTTACAACAACAACACAAGTATTACTTCTTATTTCTACTCTATATGTGTGTGTGTCTATATGTTTATGTGTGCGTCTATATGTTTATGTGTGCGTCTATATGTGTGTGCGTCTTTATGTACTTTCACAACAACAACACAAGTATTACTTCTTATTTCTACTCATCACTGTCGTGGAAGAAAAAAACGACTTAAACAAAAGTAAAAACACGATGATTCAACTTTAGAGAATAAATCCATGATCGTCAAAGGTTTCATCAGAACCAGCAGCACCTGCCAGCACTTCACACCGGACCAGGACCCGAGTGTTCCGAGGACCCTCAGGACCCTCAGGACCGTCAGGACCCTCAGGACCCTCAGGACCCTCAGGACCGTGTCACGGGCAGCAGGTCGACAGGAGGAAGTGACATCACAACGATCAGGAGAAATCAATAAATCAATGCATCAGCAGCTCGGAGTCATGAGGTCCAGGACCGGTGGGTCGATCAGAACCCCTGATTGAAAGCAGCCGGTTCAATATTTGTCCCACTAACTTCAGACTCGAGTCAACACGACCACGAGCAGAACTTTATCCCCGCGAGGACGACAAACAATGATTGACAGCTGGACAGACACTCGTGTCCAACTTTATTCAGTCGATCTGGACGGACAGGACCCGGGACGGACCAGAACCTTCTGGGACTTTTATGAAAGAAACTTGATGTATCTTTGTCCCAATAGTACCACGATGTATCGTTGACTCTGTATCGTGATATACGTCATAGTGCATCAACATATTCCTGACAGTACAGTAACATTTGTAGTTTCATGCTGAAGGTTTTCAGGGTCACTTGTATGGCTGCTCACCGGCTGCTGCTCGCGAGCTGCGTTTAGAACTAGCAACGAAAACATGAATTTATAAAACGGCAAACAATCGCTAAAATAAATAAACTTTCATTTGATTGTGTTGAGAAAATACTTGGTTTTTACAACATTTTCAATCATGTTTGTTCATCCATCCATCCATCCATCCATCCATCCATCCATCCATCATCCATCATCCATCATCCATCCATCCATATATCCATCCATCCATCCATCCATCCATCCATCCATCCATATATCCATCCATCCATTTATTTATCCATCTATACATCCATCCATCCATCCATCCATATATCCATCCATCCATCCATCCATCCATCCATATATCCATCCATCCATCCATCCATCCATCCATCCATCCATCCATCCATCCATCCATCCATCCATCCATCCATCCATCCATCCATCCATCCATCCATCCATCCATCCATCCATCCCTCCATCCATCCCTCCATCCATCCATCCATCCATCCATCTACTTGTTTGGAACTAGTCGGTACAATAACAACGTTTAAATACTAACAGACTATTCTAGTGGTTAAGACTCAACATACGCAATCATTTCTTAATAAAAGTTAATTTTATTCATGGTAGATTTTATACGATAATAAGGTCAACTCAAGTTTTTTTTTTTCAATTTTTCCAAGTTGGTGGCGCGAGGATCTGGTGCATGAAGATCAAAGACAACGTCGTAAACATCAAAGACAACGTCGTAAACATCAAAGACAACATCGTAAACATTGAAGACAACATCGCAAGCATCAAAGACAACATCGTAAACATCAAAGACAACGTCGTAAACATCAAAGACAACATCGTAAACATTGAAGACAACATCGCAAGCATCAAAGACAACATCGTAAACATCATCGTAAACATCAAAGACAACAACGTAAACATCGAAGACAACATCGTAAACATCAAGCATCAAAGACACATCGTAAACATCAAAGACAACTCGTAAACATCAAAGACAACGTCGTAAACATCAAAGACAACATCGTAAACATTGGGGACACCTCCCAAGCATCAAAGACAACATCGTAAACATTGAAACAACAACGTAAACATTAAAGACAACATCAAAGAAAACATCGAAGACAACATCAAAGACAACTTTGTAAACATCAGAGACAACGACGTAAACATCAGAAACAACGACGTAAACATCCAAGACAACATCAAAGGCAACATCGTAAACATCAAAGGCAACATCGTAAACATCAAAGGCAACATCGTAAACATCCAAGTCAACGTCGTAAACATCAAAGTCAACGTCGTAAACATCAGAGACAACGACGTAAACATCAAAGACAACGTCGTAAAATCAGAACAACAACGTAAAATCAAAGACAACCTAAAACAGACCGTAAACAAAACACCCGAAACATCAGAGACACGACGTAAACATCCAAGACAACATCGCAAACATCGTAAACATCGAAGACAACATCAAAGGCAACATCGTAAACATCGAAGTCAACAACATAAACATTAAAGACAACTTCGTATATAACAGAACAACGTCGTAAACCAGAACAACGTTGTAAACATCAGAACAACGTTGTAAACATCAGAGACAACGTCGTAAACATCAGAGACAACGTTGTAAACATCAGAGACAACGTTGTAAACATCAGAGACAACGTCGTAAACATCAGAGACAACGTCGTAAACATCAGAGACAACGTTGTAAACATCAGAGACAACGTCGTAAAACAGAGACAACGTTGTAAAATCAGAGACAACGATGTAAACATCAGAGACAACGTCGTAAACATCAGAGACAACGTCGTAAACATCAGAGACAACGTCGTAAACATCAGAGACAACGTCGTAAACATCAGAGACAACTTCGTAAACATCAGAGACAACGACGTAAACATCAAAGACAACTTCGTAAACATCAGAGACAACGACGTAAACATCCAAGACAACATCGCAAACATCGTAAACATCGAAGACAACATCAAAGGCAACATCGTAAACATCGAAGTCAACAACATAAACATTAAAGACAACTTCGTATATAACAGAGACAACGTCGTAAACATCAGAGACAACGTTGTAAACATCAGAGACAACGTTGTAAACATCAGAGACAACGTCGTAAACATCAGAGACAACGTTGTAAACATCAGAGACAACGTCGTAAACATCAGAGACAACGTCGTAAACATCAGAGACAACGTTGTAAACATCAGAGACACGTCGTAAACATCAGAGACAACGTTGTAAACATCAGAGACAACGTTGTAAACATCAGAGACAACGTCGTAAACATCAGAGACAACGTCGTAAACATCAGAGACAACGTTGTAAACATCAGAGACAACGTTGTAAACATCAGAGACAAAAGACATGAAGCTTGCTAGCTAAGCTAAATGCTAACAGAGTAGCCAACACTTCTGAGCTCCAACAACAAGAACAGACTCTTCGAGGAGCTGCTTGGCAGAGGTATGCTGGTCGGAAATAACAGGAAGTGGATAAAAAGCACAACAGATGAGTGACAAACTAACAGCAGGTCAGGTGACCCGAGGGGGGGTTCAGTGAACCCGATATCTCTCCGTCACACCGATCAATAATTGACGGCTCAGGCTCCGCCCACAGATCTGAGCGACAGGTGCGTCTGCCGCCTGCTTCACCGCAGTATCTGTTTACCTGGCGCTGCCCCGGCGACGTGAGACAAAGAGCAGCTGCGACCAAAACACAACCTTTTCACTCAGAAGGTTGCGGGTTGAAAACCTCCCGAACCGCACGTGCCTTCGAGCAGAACGTTTTCTTCATAGAAAACTATTTATTTTCTTCTTCCAGGAGTCGCTTCACGAGATTCTCCGCATAGTTCCAGAGTTTCAAAGTAACTGCTCACTTTTGAGGAATGCCAGAGTGCATTGTGGGAGCCCATGAGAATCTCAGCGTTCAATGCGAGTTAAGCATGAAAACGGTTTGAAGACTCAGTCTGAACACAAACGACTGTACTTTATAAATACTGTGGTACAGAGTCGTTCTACTGAACTTTACTGTCCTTTATATTACATTTAAATCATTTAAAACACTTGAAATGATCTCAGATCGACAGCAGCTAGCACTGTTAGCACGTGGCTAAGCTAGCAGGTTTAGCTTTCAGTTAGAAAATGATTTTACTTTAGATTATTATTGCAAGAAAAATTTTACAATTCTTATCTTTTATACATTACAGGTATATGTTACGAGACAGCAAATACATCAAAGTACGAGGGACTTTTCTTACTTGAGATCTTGGCCCTTCAATAATAAATATATAGCTTATATATATAATAATAAACAGCTAAAATGTGCTACCATTACAAGTCAAGTCAAGTACTTTTATTGTCAAATATGCATGTATTGAGACATACAGCATAAATTAAACTGTGGTCCTCACTGACCCACGATGTAAAACATGAATACATTATATTATTCAAGAAATTAAATTAAAATAAATAACCAACAAAATGAAATAAATAATCAACAAACTTAAATAATCAACTAATAAACAGAATATAAACAAAAAACAAAGGCTCAGGTGGTTCAGTTGAGTCTCCTGACAGCCTGGTGGAAAAAGCTGTTCTTACTAGGTGGTATTCAAAACTGTGCGATACATAAGAAACTCTATAATATAATTATGGTTAAATTGTTAATAGAATTGTCAGTAAAACGTGCGAACACATGAACTGTTATATTCACACTGACATCCAAGCTAGTATTATGCAAATCAAAACATGTAAATGTAGAGTTTTGATCATTTCAAACACAATATCTAGACTTTTGAGCCGATCAAACGGATCAGAACCTTCAACGGATGCATTAAACTCATGATCAACATGAGACGCCCAGACGCCGGTCGAAAACAAATGTATAAAATAAAAAGACATTTTAAGGATAAAATGTCGCCCAAAACACCACTTTCCTTTCATACAAAGTACTACGAGTCTCTCACAGATGAACGAGTCGGAAAAGACAAGCAATAGAAGACGAGCATCTCAACATCTGCACCGTAGATGATATTTTATTTCATTTACGGTCGACTCACTGAACTATCTTCATTCATGATGGTCTTCAGTCGCGTCACGACTGTCACTCAAACACAGAGACACGTGGAACTCGTCTCACTGGTTCTATTCTGGTTTTCAAGGGAAACTGGAGTAGATCTACGGTCTCCAGGTTACGTAAGAGCCGTCGGCAGCAGGACAGGATCTCCAGA
The DNA here is from genome assembly GCA_016630915.1 of Callionymus lyra. Classification (NCBI taxonomy): domain Eukaryota; kingdom Metazoa; phylum Chordata; class Actinopteri; order Syngnathiformes; family Callionymidae; genus Callionymus; species Callionymus lyra. Next base: position 18,050,224 of record JACEEU010000020.1, read on the forward strand.
CACGTTTCCACGAGCTACAGATGTTCTCCAGTATCACTCGCAGCTGGGGCGTGCGACCTTTGACCCCGCCCGTGAGTCGACTTTACACGCCGACGGGGGGGGGGGTCGTGTCACGGGCGATAATTTGAAGCTCATGAACCCACGTTTGCACATTTACACGCGGCGGGGATTTGAACCATTTTTGATCGATCGCCTGTCAATCAATGTCTTGTTAAATGAAGGAGGGAAATTAAATGAATGATGTAAAGGAGAGAAAACAAGTAAATGACATAATAAAGAAAATATTGCATCTGTGATCATGAAGTATTTAACTATATATTACTTCATTTATACATTTTAATCCAAAATTATGAAGTTTAGTCGTAATTTCCCACAAATCATGTTATTTATAAAATGATTTTCTGCTCTAAATATTATATAAAAATGAAATTATTTATGAAAGAATAAGATCAAAAAATGCATGAAATGAAGACGAAAAACTTGTTTAAACTCATTTGTTTTATTCATTTAAACAGAAGTTGATTCTTGTCTAAAGTTTGAACTCATGTTGTTTATCTTGTGCAAACGACCTGAGATGATGTTTGTGTAACTTGTGTCTGAGATAAGAACTCGTTTCAAACAAACAACAATAGAAACTGTTGTTGTTTTTAAAAACTAGTTTGGTTTGAAGACTTTGACTCAAGTGCATCATTTCGCCATAAAACACGATAAAGAATCAAAATATTAAGGTATCGTTTTGATAATAAACAACATATTTTGTCGCCATCCGTTGGCCACGAGCTAAGCTAGTTAGTTGGCCACGAGCTCAGCTAGCTGGTTTTCACAAGCTAAGCTAGCTAGTTGGCCAAGAGCTCAGCTAGCTGGTTGGCCACGAGCTAAGCTAGATGGTTGGCCACGAGCTCAGCTAGCTGGTTGGCCATGAGCTAAGCTAGCTAGTTGGCCTAGAGCTCAGCTAGCTGGTTGGCCACGAGCTAAGCTAGTAAGTTGGCCTAGAGCTCAGCTAGCTGGTTGGCCACGAGCTAAGCTAGCTAGTTGGCCACACGAGCTCAGATAGCTGGTTAGCCACAAGCCAAGCTAGCTAGTTGGCCACAAGCTAAGCTAGATTGTTAGCCACGAGCTAAGCTAGAAAGTAAAATTACAGTTGAAATTAAATTATTACTACGTATAGTCCTGATACTTGAACTTTACTTTCCTTTTCAACAGTTCATCGTGTCATAAATGAACTCATTTTGTAGTTTTTCAAATTGAAAACATATGTTTCTCCAGGTAAATATCAGCTTTTAAAGTTTTCATGAACTCAAATATTGTCACGTTAGCAACGTTAGCTCAGATCAGTTTTCGGTCGTTTTTTTTTGAAGACTAAACATCAAACTTTCATTTAATGTTTTGTTTATTCCTTCATCTCTTCGTCTCCACCTGTTTTTTCACGACGACACGACAACGATCGCACAAACACAATCTGTGTGTGTACAAAAAGACGACAACTATTGTGTCTCACAGATTCATTTCAAGCCGTCAAACTGTTACCGAGAGCGAAATCACTCGCACAACAACAACAACAACACAACTATTCAGAAGCTTTTGTTGTCGTTGTTTTTGTCGCTCCGGCTCTGCTTTTGTTGTCAAAAAAAAAAAAAAGCTTTGTCGCTGCCGAGGAATCTGATGACAGGGAAGTTTTTGTGCAGCTCGACACCAGCGCTTGTCGCACAACCGAGCGACAAAAGTGGCGACAACAACAAAAAACGCAGATTCAAGTCGGGTTTTACGAGGAGAGACTCGTGGCTCCAGGCCGGCGAGTCGAGTCAGAGCGAGGGGCTCGTTGATGGATTGACTGACGGCGTCTGAACGAACCTGGGTGTGGCAAGACATGACTAGTCGCACCCAGAGCGATCGAAGGATAAATCAACAGATCCACGACGAGTCTCACAACACATTCCACGCAAGTCGAGTCAGGAGTCGTCGAGTCGAGCCGAGACGTTACTTCTAGAGCGTCGAAATCTTTCGAAAATCAACGTGTGATCGTACGGCGGCCATTTTTTAGTTTTTTGACTCGAGATACGAGTAACATTTCCCCAAAGATTACGTTATACTTTTTATTTCATTTTAAATCACAAATTTAACTATGATTAAAAACAGTTTTAGGAATTTTTTCAATTGTTTCCCTAAATTTTCGGTCGACAAAATCAAAATAAAAGTTTTTAATACTTTTTAAACTACTTATTTTATTATTTATATTGAGTATATTTATACAAGTGTCTCGTCGCACTCGGGTCGACTCGTCTTTAACCTTTTCCAAACTAGTCAAGTAGTCAACAAGTAGTGTTTTTTGTAAGTATTTAAGTAGTACTAGTACAAGTACACGTCCCCCAACACCCGCTCTGGGACTAGGTACAGTTATTACTGTGAAAAAAAATGATATAATTGTGTTTTATTGAATATTACTGTCGGAAAAGTTAGTTTTCTGATGGTAGTAACGTTAGTCTGTGACACGTTTACTCCAAAAATAAACCTGTAAACGAGTGAAACACAAACTATTTATGATTTATTTTGATTGTTTTCATCTGAAGGTTGATCCTGGATTTAACAGCGACCGGTTTGTGGGACAAGAAAGGTCGTCGACCCCGGTTTAAAATCATAAAACCACGTTATTACTCCAACTATCAGTAACTAACTAGTATAATAACCCTGGGGTTGTTTGAAGCATGTCTGGAGAAGGTTCTGGTTCCAGGTGAGTCCGACGGCACCGGGAGGACGGGGGTGTGTTCGTGGTCGAGGGTGTGGTCGATGGTCTCGCTCTGACGCCCTTATATGGGCAGACGAGCGACACCTGAGCTCCGCCCCCTGCTGTGAAGCTATAAACTCATCGAGGGTCGAGATGGAAGATAAGAGTTTTTTTCTTCTCAGACTCTCAGGTTGAGACTCGCAACAGACTCAAGTATTCAAAGAACTCGCAGACACGCCGAGAACCTGCTTCGACAACATCCTCGCGGCTCGACTCGCCTCGATGACGCTCAGATCCAGACGCCATCTTTACTGGAAGAAGATACTGCATTAAATCAGTGGCTCGGATTATTTTTGGCTACAAAACAAACTTGTTCAAGATGTGACTGATGTACGACTTGTCCAATGTTTCTCCTGACTATAGCCCTTGTTAGCTGGGACAGGTTACACCCAACCTTGACCGCGGAATACCAACTATAATAAGGGTTTTAAAAGTATCGATACACGTTAATATTGTCTTTTTCTCCCACAATACGGTATCGATATATTTTTTATTTTTGTGCTGCAGTCGTCACGTTCACATCAGCTAAAGGAACAGTGAAATCCCGCGAGATCCTAGTGATGACTGAGGACGAGAGGATACAGCAGTATTTTGGTTTGAAAACTAATGAAAGCAGTTACGACTTTGTCAAGTACTGGACAATACTACACTTACATCCTTGTTACTCACACTATCACAACACCAGAGTCAAGTACTCGACAATACTACACATATATACTTGTTACTACACTATCACAACACCAGAGGATAGTACTGGACAATACTACACATATATCCTTGTTACTCCACTATCACAACACCAGAGTCAAGTACTGGACAATACTAAACATATATACTTGTTACTACACTATCACAAGACCAGAGTAAAGTACTGGATAATAATACACAAATATCCTTGTTACTTCACTATCACAACACCAGAGTCAAGTACTGGACAATACTACACATATATACTTGTTACTACACTATCACAACACCAGAGTCAAGTACTGGACAATACTACACATATATACTTGTTACTACACTATCACAACACCAGAGTCAAGTACTCGACAATACTACACATATATCCTTGTTACTACAGTATCACAACACCAGAGTCAAGTACTGAACAATACTACATATATAGACTTGCTACGACACTATCACACCCAGAGTCAAGCCATACTACACATATATACTTTTTTCTACACTTTCCCCCCCCCCCTCGTCCCCCCCCAGTACTGGACAATACTACACATATATACTTGTTACTACACTATCACAACACCAGAGTCAAGTACTGAATACTACACATATATACTTGTTACTACACTCAACACAACAGAGTCAAGTACTGGACAATACTACACATATATACTTGTTACTACACTATCACAACACCAGAGTCAAGTACTGGACAATACTACACATATATACTTGTTACTACACTATCACAACACCAGAGTCAAGTACTGGACAATACTACACATATATACTTGTTACTACACTATCACAAAAACAGAGTCAAGTACTGGACAATACTACACATATATACTTGTTACTACACTATCACCACACCAGAGTCAAGTACTGGACAATACTACACATATATACTTGTTACTACACTATCACCACACCAGAGTCAAGTACTGGACAATACTACACATATATACTTGTTACTACACTATCACCACACCAGAGTCAAGTACTCCACAATACTACACATATATACTTGTTACTACACTATCACCACACAAGAGTCAAGTACTGGACAATACTACACATATATACTTGTTACTACACTATCACCACACCAGAGTCAAGTACTGGACAATACTACACATATATACTTGTTACTACACTATCACCACACCAGAGTCAAGTACTCCACAATACTACACATATATACTTGTTACTACACTATCACCACACCAGAGTCAAGTACTGGACAATACTACACATATATACTTGTTACTACACTATCACAACACCAGAGTCAGGTACTCCACAATACTACACATATATACTTGTTACTACACTATCACAACACCAGAGTCAGGTACTCCACAATACTACACATATATACTTGTTACTACACTATCACTATACATCGTATTGTATCGTGACACGTATCACTCGATTCTTGCTGATACACTCTCTTAACTAACATAACACAATTAGATAAAACTAGTCGAGCTAATGCAAACTTGAGGTACATTATACTACTGTGATGACTTTGACCTTTTTAGCCACATTTGGGGTCACACCGGCCTCAGTGACGCCCCAGCGTTTCAATGGAAAGGAATGTCAGCGAAAGACTTCTACAGCCGCTGCCAATAAAAGTGAGTTTTTTACTGAAAGTGTGTTGTGTTGATGTTTTTCACACTAAACTCACTGGTTTATTCTGACCCTTCACAGAATCGAACCCCGGATCAATGCGGGGTCAATAAGTGGGTCAGAGCCCCGGACCTCACACCTGACCCCGGGACCCTCAACATCCAGTAGCTGCTGACACAACACAGGAACTAGAAGCTGACTGGAGTTTGGGGGGGAAAGAGTTTTTCCAGGAGCAGAGAAGGGGCCGATTATGACCATTTTTGGGCAGGATCAGCTCAGCCCTGCCCAAACCACAGAGCTCGGATTCCGCAGCTTTTTTTTTCTTCTTCTTCTCTGGGAAGTTGTGTTGTTGGGAGAGACTCCTGATGCGGACCCACAACAACACGGACTCCACGGGGCTCGGGACTCCCGCCACACCCTGGTCTGGACCCTGATCCACATCATAGATGACAGGATCAGCGCGTGGCTGACATCTGTTGCGCGGGGAAGGTGGGCGTCCCCGGGCGTCCCGTCCCCCCCTAACAACCCCCCTAACACCCCCCCCAGACCCCTCTCTCTCTTTACCGTAACTGCCGTAAAAGTTGTGCGGCTCGAGTCCCGTCCTCGTCAAAAGCCCAACTCGTCGCCAGCAGACGTTCTTACCTTCCGCTGCTGCTTCTCCCACGCCGGGTCCAGCAGCATGTCCCGGTCCCAGTCGTCCTCCTGCTGCATGTAGTCGATCTCGTCATCGTACTGCTCCATCGTGGTCCTGAAGCTCGGGGGTCTCTCGCGTCTCCTGGCTCAGCTCAGCGTCTCCTCCAGACGGGATGGGATCAGCGGTCCAAGCCCCGGCTTCTCTCTCTCTCTCTCTCTCTCTCTCTCTCTTTCTCTCTCTCTCTCTCTTCTCTCGCTCCAGGACTTCTTCTTCTTCTTCTTCTTCTTCTTCTTCTCGCTCCACAGTCGAGGCTCCGACAGACGCGGAAACTTCAGCCTCAAAAGGCGGATTTGAATCGGGGAGGCGAGCGGCGCCGCTGATTGGTCGGGAGGGGGCGGCGCGGGCCACGCCCACTGCGAGCCGATTGGCCGGCGACGCTGTCAATGACGAGGCGGCTTTATTGCTTTGTTACATCAAAGCCAAGGCTGCGGCTTTTCAAAGTAACGCGTTACGTGGCGACGAGTAATCCCTGGACGCGGTACGTAAATAATTTAGGAATTTATTTCGTTAAACGTGTTTTAAAAATAAACATCACGTGAAAAACCTTTGAATTTGTTCATGAAAAGATGTAAAAGGATCGTTTTTGTTTACATATTTGAGTGTTTACTTAAATTAAATTTGTGAATTTAATGTTTTGATGGTGAATAAGATTATTTTTTATTAGTTAGCATTTTTAGGGCAACAAAAACACGTGTTGAATATGTATTTGATGGAACTGACATTAATTGTTAATTGTTTATTTTTTAAATTATTTTCCTTAATATTATAAGAAATGACCAATTTATTTTACGTTTTATTCCTATTTTTTGTATTAAAAAAAGATGTACACTCATAAAGAGCATCATTATAAAGGTAAGTTTTCACTAATAAAATTACTCTTTGTGACGTCACTCCTTTTTTTGCAAAGTTACAAATAGGACTAAAAAAAGAAAAAAACTAAAGTAAAAACTGAAAAAATCTTCAAACAAATGAGCTGTTTTAAGGAATTTTAAAAGTAAAACAAAAAAAAAACATTCAAGCATTAAATTTTATATGTAATTTATAATTTATATAACAATGTTTAACTTGTATGAAAATCATTAGCTAATTGTAGGAATAAAATATTAAATCATAATCTTTTAATAACGATTAAATACCTGCATTTAGCCGGTTAGCCACAAGCTAAGCTAGCTAGTTAGCCACGAGCTAAGCTAGCTAGTTAGCCACGAGCTAAGATAGCTAGTTAGTACGTAAGTAATTTGTATTTATATAGCGCTTTTCCAGACCAGGGTCACAAAGCGCTTAAACAATCAAAACAATATTCAATAAAGTATAATTTAAAGGTCAAGATAAAACTGAGAACAACACAGGAGTTCCAGCCAGGAGCTAACATTGCTAGTTAGCCACGAGCTAAGCTAGCTAGTTAGCCACGAGCTAAGATAGCTAGTTAGTATGTAAGTAATTTGTATTTATATAGCGCTTTTCCAGACCAGGGTCACAAAGCGCTTAAACAATCAAAACAATATTCAATAAAGTATAATTTAAAGGTCAAGATAAAACTGAGAACAACACAGGAGCTAACATTGCTAGTTAGCCACGAGCTAATCTAGCTAGTTAGCCACGAGCTAAGATAGCTAGTTAGTATGTAAGTAATTTGTATTTATATAGCGCTTTTCCAGACCAGGGTCACAAAGCGCTTAAACAATCAAAACAATATTCAATAAAGTATCATTTAAAGGTCAAGATAAAACTGAGAACAACACAGGAGTTCCAGCCAGGAGCTAACATTGCTAGTTAGCCACGAGCTAATCTAGCTAGTTAGCCACGAGCTAAGATAGCTAGTTAGTATTTAAGTAATTTGTATTTATATAGCGCTTTTCCAGAACAGGGTCACAAAGCGCTTAAACAATCAAAACAATATTCAATAAAGTATCATTTAAAGGTCAAGATAAAACTGAGAACAACACAGGAGCTAACATTGCTAGTTAGCCACGAGCTAATCTAGCTAGTTAGCCACGAGCTAAGATAGCTAGTTAGTATTTAAGTAATTTGTATTTATATAGCGCTTTTCCAGAACAGGGTCACAAAGCGCTTAAACAATCAAAACAATATTCAATAAAGTATCATTTAAAGGGGGTCAAGATAAAACTGAGAACAACACAGGAGAACAACTTCCAGCCCAGGAGCTAACATTGCTAGTTAGCCACGAGCGCTGCTAGTTGAGCCACGAGCTAGTTAGATAGCTAGTTAGTATGCTAGCACTTGCGCTTTCCAGACCAGGGTCACACGAAGCGCTTAAACAATCAAAACAATATTCAATAAAGTATAATTTAAAGGTCAAGATAAAACTGAGACAACACAGGAGCTAACATTGCTAGTTAGCCAGAAAGTAAACATTCCAGTAGAAACAACAAGTGATTCATCTGAACAGATCTAACTTCACTGAAATCATGTCATTGCGAGGGAAGTCGCTGGAGACCTCGGCTCCTGCGAGGGTTTGCGTGATGAGAAACCAGCACTTGTGTCTTTAGTTAGTTTGTTAAAAAGGCCGAAATCATGATTTCCGAGTAAGAAATGTTTATATTTGTGAATCAAACGGAGGATTTCAAGTGTAACCCGAGTCGGTTGTGAGCCACTGAAGACTTTCACGGGTTTAACGTCACGACCCGTGAACATCTGGAGCAGCTGCCAGGTCTGCCTTGTAAGGTAAGCCTCGTGGACACCGGGGCAGGAGTCGGGCCAGGAGCCGGTTCCGAGGGAAAGTGCAGCTTCTTCCATATATGGAGAAAGCTGAGGCCCGGTGATGTCACGGAGGAAGCAGGAGCCGAGGTGACGACTGCAGCCGAGCCTCTGGAGCGAGTCCAGCGAGTCCATGCCGATCGCTGCACAGACTCGCCGTGGCTCCGACCCGGGGTCTCCGTCCCGGGGTCTCCGTCCCGGGGTCTCCGTCCCGGGGTCTCCGTCCCGGGGTCTCCCCCCGTCCGCCTCTGACATCCGTGTTCAGAAGGTGTCGGACTTCGTTTCTCCAGACCCGTCACAACGTGGCGTCACCAGTCGAGTGGTTCACCATGATGTCATCGCATCCTTCTCCAAACAAAAAAACTCCCATGATGCAAGTCTGCGGCGTCACCCCGGGACTTTGGGGTCATGCGAAGAGTTTCTGCCGCGTCTTGTTTGGCTTCGGCGCTGGCGTCTGGCCAAAGGTATTCCAGTCGGCGCAGGAATCCTGGAGCAGACGTCCTCGCGGAGCCATGTATGGACGAGCGAAGGACGCCGTGTGATTCCTGCGCCAGACTGTTTGGGTTCGTGGCTCCGGCGCCGCAGACACGACAAGATACGACCGCGGTCGCGAGATACGGGAGCGACCGGACGGGAGGTCAAAGGTTACGCTTCTTCCGCTCTGATCTCTTCGACGACTTTGCGGGAGCTTCACGGGCCTCTTGACCTCAGGTGCTGCCCCCGCGACTCTCTACTGTTACACTTTAAATTAATGTTTAAATTTATATATACGTTTATAGCCGTATTTTTAATAAAAACATTAAAAAAAACGTTAATCTGTCAAGTTAAAATGCCTAAAAGGCAACATATGTCTTTAATGTTTAAAGTCTTTTACCTTAAGGTTTTTTTTTTACCTTGTTTAAAAATATGAATAAAACAAGTTCTATTGAATTAATAAAGTTTTGTTTTCTTTGTTAATCTGTCAAATTAAAAGGTTTAAAGGTCGACATCTTTAGCTTTAAGGTAAAGATCAAACACAAAAGGGTTTATTTCCCAAAACACATCGTTGTTGAAAATATAAAACAAGTTCTATTGACTTAATAAAGTCTTTTGATTTCTTTGTTAATAAAGTTGATCTAATCAGTCGAGTTAAAACGTTTAAACATCTTTGTCTTTAACGTTTAATGTTTATATGTTTAAGATCAAAGGCAAAGAGTTTTATTTCCTTAAACTTTTTTACATCACTTTAAAATCACCTTTAAACCAGGAAACTCTATTTAATGTTAAAGTTAATGAAATGATCTTCCTAAGAAGTGAAAGAAAAAAGAAAAGCGTCCAATCGTTTGACGCCGCCTGTAACAAATGGTCATGTGATCATTAAGCTCCGCCCCCATGTCGTCCTGGTTTGAATGAAGGATTTTGCAACATGAGGTTCGGTTTCAGGAAAAAAAAGATGAGGTTGGTCACATGGTTTTGAATATCACCCACCCCTCCTTTGCTGTGAAGGAGCTCAGCATGTGTTGAAGTCACTCGTTTACTATCTTTAGCTTTAACTCTTAACTTTAAATCAATTAATCTAAAGGTTTGTTTCGATACCAGATCGAATTAAGAATCGGTTTCATGAAAGATCGCCGGCGTCGAACCGACAACTCTGTGCAGCAGAAGTGGAGCGAATACTTCCACGAACGATCGTTTAGACAAAAAACGGCTAAATCTCGGCTGATCAGCGCCGCGGGCCTGCGATCCATCACGGAACATATGGCGAGCAGCCGCTGAACGACCAGCACTTCCTGCAGACGAGTCCCGCCACAATAAGAGTCCTCCGCGTTACAAAGTAGGAAGTGACACGGTTGGATGGGGATCGGATCCCGTCGGCTCGCCGCGGAGCAGGAAGTGAGAAGGTCTACGACAGGAAGTCAAGGTGGACGTGAGCGCATGTCTTTTAATGGAGAATAAAAATGTTTCTTCTGAAGTGAAACTAGAAACTGAAAGCACAGAAACACCGGAGTTTGTTTTTTTCACGTCAGAAATAAACAAAAAGAGTCTAAAGTACGAAAAATCATGAGTCGCTCGAGAGTCGCCGCCGAAAAAACTAAACGTCTTCGTGACATTCTTTCGCCTTCGACGTCATCTGGAGTCGGACCGTCCACTAATACGCTCTCACACACACACACACACACGCTCACACTCACACACACGCGCTCTCACACACACACACTCTCTTCACAGAGACGTGAGAAAAACAACAAAAAAAAACGCCGTAAAAACTCCTAAAAACGCTTCAGAGTCTGAGCTTCTTCTCGGAGGGCGAGGACGGGGATCTGCTCTCCTCCGAGCCCAAGTAAGTCCGTTTGATGGCGCCGGCGTGGATCCCCTTCGGAGGACTCCCGGCGTCTTCCGGCGGAACCTCCGTCTCCCCGTCCGACTCGGAGAACCTCTCGGCGGCGTCAGTCCGGTGCCGCCCGTTGGCCCCGGAGCCGCACCGACTCCTGGGGCCTCCGTCCGGAGCCAGGGAGCTGCCGGAGGCTTCCGGGGCGTCCGAGCTCTCCTCGCCGGTCCTGCTCTCCTGCCGCTCAGTCCTGCAGGGGGCGCCCTCGTCCTCCGGCGAGAGGTCGGGGCTGAGACACACGAAGTAGGAGGGGCTGAGGCGCTTGTCTTCGGGCGCCACCCGAGAGTTCTGCTCCTCGTCGGACGAGGACAGCAGCTCCGCCGCCGAGATGGACGGGTACGAGCAGCAGTCGCTGGCGGCGAAGAGGGCGTGCGAGGAGTCGCGGCGCTGGCCCGCCCGCGACACCACGTGCACGCGCTGCCGCCGCGTCACGTTGCGGCGCCGCACGGCGCTCCGGCGCTCCTCGTCGTCGCTGCTGGACGAGGACGAGGACGAGGACGAGCTGGACGCCCCGACGGGGAGCGAGGGCGACGTGGGCGGACTGGACAGCGTGGAGTTGTCCCGCGGGCTGGGGGAGCGCGGGCGAGGCATGGGGTCCAGCCAGAACTCGCTGGAGTCCGAGCCCTCGTTGACCAGGAAGCTGGACTGCGGCCTCTGAGGGCGTCGCCTCCTCCTGGACTCGCCCTCCGCCGCCGCCGCCGGTGGCTCCTCGTCCTCCTCGTCCTCCTCCCCGTTGGAGGCGTCGGGTCCGGAGGACGAGGAGTTGTCGGAGTCGGGGTCCGGAGCGGGGGCGGCGGCGGGGGGCACGGCGGGGGCGGCGGGCGTGACCCGGGTGGAGCGGCGCCCCCGGGCGTGCAGCTGCAGCAGCGCCCCCTCGCTCAGGTCGCTGTCGGAGTCGGAGCTCCAGCCCTCGATCTCGCGCCGCACCAGCGAGTCGAAGAAGGCCATCATGCGAGGGTCCTCCTGGATGGACTGGCTCACGTAGTCGTGCGAGAGTCCGCTGCCGCTGTTCAGCACCAGGTTGATGTACTCCTCGTGCGTGTACAGGATCCTGGACTTGTCCTCCACGCGGCCGTCCAGGTCGCCCAGGCTGTCGGGCTGTTGGTACGGACTCCACACCTGAGTCACAGTATTTCATCATGTTTATCACGTTTTTATCATTAAGACTTTTATTATTCATTATGGTTACCATTATTTTAACATGTAAGTAAGTAAGTAATATTTATTTATATAGCGCTTTTCCAGACCAGGGTCACAAAGCACTTAAACAATCAAAACAATACTCAAAAAAGTACATACTTTAAAGGTCAAGATAATACTGACAACAACACAGAAGTTCCAGAAAATCAAGGAAAAGCCTGAACAAATAGAAACGTCACTTTTCTATGTTCTCTCTAAAGTGTAAAAATCTTATTTTATTAATAAACATGTGACATATTTGTGTAAATATTTATGTGCAAAACATTAAAAATACGACAAAAGATGTTTTTTTTTTTCTCCACAAACTTGTTTTGAGGAAGTTTTCACAAAGTGAGTTAATATACTTGAGAAATGTGTGTAACAAGTAATATATTTGAATAAAAAAAAGATAATAAAATGAAAATAACGCGAAGACGATCAAATGATCACTATTTTTAGAGGTTTTTTTTAAACGTATCAAAGTCAATTGTACTTCATACGAAAGTAAAGAAGAATAAAACCTTAAAATTTTCATCATTTATTAACAGATATTTGATGATTTTCTATTTGAGTCGTAAATACTTTTGTGTAAAACACTCAAATATGACAAAAACAGAACTTTTTCCCCACAAACATATTTAAAAAAAAATTCAGTTTATTCTTAAATAATGTATTTAAAACGAATATATTCAAATAAACACATTGAATATGAAAGAAAATAAGGGGAAGATCAAAAAAGGGGGAAGTTTTATATTATAATTAATTAATTTTCAGTAGAAAACTAAAGGTTAAATCACTTATTTGTGTTTTTTCCTTTGTTTTGTTTTTTGTTTACTTTGTCTTTCTGGGTTGTTAGGATAAAAAATACCCAAAAAGTTCAAAAAGACGTCACAGACGGTGAGTCATGTGACAGGAAGTGAATCATGAGGCGCGTCTTCTTTCACACGATAGTTTTTCCTAATCTGACAAGTTTCTTAATCAATCTTGAGCTTCATCGCAGTGGCAGAGAGAAAAAACACGACGCTTGGTGACCCACCTTGATGACCTTCTCGACGCCGGAGGAGCAGATCATGTAGGTGTGCGGGTTGAAGCGCACCTGGTTGACGATGGATCGGTGGCCCTTGAGGACCATGAAGGCCCCGTTGACCACACGCCCGGGACTCCCTGACGGCGACACGTGATCAGTGTCCACCAGAACCACGACTAGAACCGGAACCAGAACCATCTGGGACTCTCACCTGCTTCAGGGTGATTCGGGATCTTCCACATGTAGAGGTTGAAGTCGTCCGAGCCGGAGAGGATGTACTGAGGAGAGAAGAAGAAGAAGAAGAAGAAGAAGAAGAAGAACATGATCAGATGTTCATTCTTGATGTTTGTCTCAAACGTTATGATCGTAGATTTGAGACGTTATTTCTGTCATCAATCTGTTCACTTCCTGTTGACTTGTTAGCCACGAGCTACTTGCTAACAGGTACAAACAACCAGGTCGACACACTTCACTTATTGTTTACACTTTAATTAAGTGTGTTTAAAATCAAATTGTTTGATTTATATTTACAACTAACGTGAAAACATTCACAGCACAGTTCAATTTTGTTTAGCAATTCAACTTCCGGCCACTAGATGGCAGCAGTCGTTACGTCCTCAGCAGCTAAAGGAAGAATGATGACTGAGGATGAGAGGATACAGTGAGTCCAGCAGCTTTTAAAGCTGATGTTTGGACATTTTTTGGTTTGAAAACAAAGGAAAGCAGTTACGACTTCGTCAAGAGTCATGTGGTCTGTAAACAAAACACAGTAAGTACTGGACAATACTACACATATATACTTGTTACTACACTATCACAACACCAGAGTCAAGTACTGGACAATACTACACATATATACTTGTTACTACACTATCACAACACCAGAGTCAAGTACTGGACAATACTACACATATATACTTGTTACTACACTATCACAACACCAGAGTCAAGTACTGGACAATACTACACATATATACTTGTTACTACACTATCACAACACCAGAGTCAAGTACTGGACAATACTACACATATATACTTGTTACTACACTATCACAACACCAGAGTCAAGTACTGGACAATACTACACATATATACTTGTTACTACACTATCACAACACCAGAGTCAAGTACTGGACAATACTACACATATATACTTGTTACTACACTATCACAACACCAGAGTCAAGTACTGGACAATACTACACATATATACTTGTTACTACACTATCACAACACCAGAGTCAAGTACTGGACAATACTACACATATATACTTGCTACTACACTATCACAACACCAGAGTCAAGTACTGACAACACCACAAAAATATTACTTTTAACACACAACCAAAACACCAGGCAAAAACAGAACAAAACACAAAAAAAATACTGTTAAAACCAAAACAACACCACAACCACGGACAAGGGACAAAACAACAAAAAAAACACTTGCTACAACAACCAAAAAAACACCAGCAGCGAGGAGAAAAAAAAAAAAAAACAAAAACAACACAACAACAACACAAACACACAAACACAAACACCCCACAAACCCACCCACCCACACCCCCCCCCCCCCCCCCCCCCCACCCCCCCCCCACACCCCCCCCCCCCCCCCCCCCCCCCCCCCCCCCCCCCCCCCCCCCCCCCCCCCCCCCCCCCCCCCCAACCCCCCCCCCCCCCCCCCCCCCCCCCCCCCGAGTCAAGTACTTCTTGCTAATACACACTTCTATATTTATATCATATTAGATTATTTGCCTCAGAATGTCTGATCCTGACACAATAGTTGGTCAAAGTGTCACTTCAACACTTCAAGTGGTGACGAGCTCTGCTGACGCGACAGCATCATAACAAACATGGCTGCAGGATGATGTCACGTCTGGCAGGACCAGAGGGAGAACAAACTGCTGAAGCTGCTGCTGATCCTCCAGCACTTCAACGTCCCAATTACACGAATCCTTCTATTTTTACTCCGCCGCTCTATTGGAACCACATGTCGGCTGCTCTCGCCGCTCTGCTCAATAACCGGAGGTTCACTGCTTCTCCTTCGACCCGGAACGAGAGCTCCCGGAGGTCAGAGGTCACATCTCACGACTCACCTGGTCCTTGTCGCCGGCGAAGCAGCAGCTCTTCATGGTGCAGGAGTTGAAGTAGCCCTGGTTGTCGAACTGGTAGCTGGGCAGACGCGAGTGCAGCTCGTACAGGACGGGCGGCAGGCGGCGCCGTAGAACCAGCAGCTGCGTGCCGGTGCTGTTGAAGCGAACACTCATGGCGCTCTGGAGGGACATGCTGCCACCATACCTGAGCAGAGCGCTGAGGACAGACACACTCAGAATACATGGCCAGAGACAGAAATAGGAATAAGTTCAAAATAGTGCAATATAGTATAAATAGAATAAATAATAAAAATATATATATATATATTGCATAGAATGAATGTCTATAAACAAGTATAAATAGGAATAAGTTAAAAATTAAAAATAGTATAAATAGAATAAATAAATAATCTTTTAAATATTGCATAAAATGAATGTATATAAAAAGTATAAATATAAATATTAATGAGTTAAAAATAGTGCAATATAGTATATATATAATAGATTTTTTTTTTTTTAAATATTGCATAGAATGAATGTCTATAAAAAAGTATAAATAGGAATAAGTTAAAAATAGTGCAATATAGTATAAATAGAATAAATAATAAAAAAAAATATATATATATTGCATAGAATGAATGTCTATAAACAAGTATAAATAGGAATAAGTTAAAAATTAAAAATAGTATAAATAGAATAAATAAATAATCTTTTAAATATTGCATAAAATGAATGTATATAAAAAGTATAAATATAAATATTAATGAGTTAAAAATAGTGCAATATAGTATATATATAATAAATAAAAATATGTTTTAATATTGCATAGAATGAATGTCTATAAAAAAGTATAAATAGGAATAAGTTAAAAAATAGTGCAATATAGTATAAATATAATAAATAATCTTTTAAATATTGCATAAAATTAATGTATATAAAAAGGTATAAATATAAATATTCATAAGTTAAAAATAGTGCAATATAGTATGAATAGAATAAATAAATAATGTAAATATTGCATAGAATGAATGTATATAAAAAGTATAAATATAATTATGAATAAGTTAAAAATAGTGCAATATAGTATAAATAGAATAAATTTTTTTTTTTTAATATTGCATAAAATGAATGTATATAAAAAAGTATAAATATAAATATTAATGAGTTAAAAATAGTGCAATATAGTATATATATAATAAATAAAAATTGTTTTAATATTGCATAGAATGTATATAAAAAAGTATAAATATACTGTAAATATTAATGAGTTAAAAAATAGTGCAATATAGTATATATATAATAAATAAATAAAAAATGTAATATTGCATAGAATGAATGTATATAAAAAAGTATAAATATAAATATTAATAAGTTAAAAATATTGCAATATAGTATAAATAGAATAAATAAATAATGTTGTGAATATTGCATAGAATGAATCTATATAAAAAGTATAAATATAAATATGTTTAAAACAGTGCAATATTGTATATAAAAAGTTTTAATAAATGTTTTTTTAAATATTGCACACAGAAGACTTTTGTACTGATGCATCGAAATGTTTCATCAACAAACTTTGTTCAATATTTCAAAAACAAGCTTTGATTAATCTAGTCAAATCCAATCATGATTTTAAACATTCTTTGATCATTATCTTCATTTATCTGTTTAATAAGATATTTTTTAATTCCTTGATTTAAAAATGAAATGTCTTTATAGTGTTCTGGTCACTTTAAGTGAAGTTAAAAAACTGCTTACTTTTACCATTTCCTGTTTTCAAAATAAAATAAATTTACACCTAAATATTACTCTTGTCCAGAATTCCAGATTCGAAATAAAAAATAAAGTTATTCAAGAATCTTTTTCGTCATTATTTGCACTTTTGACCAACAAATATTAATCAAGAGAAGCTAATAAAGACTAATAGCAACTTAGATTTACTCATTTATTTAACGACTACATAGACTGTTGCTCCTAAGCTTTGGAACGATCTTCTCTCTCTTTGCGCTTGATGATCTACTGACTCCTTTAAGAAACATCTAAAGACGTTTCCATTTGTTCAGGATTTTCCTTGAATTTCTGGAACTCCTGTTGCGTTATCAGTTTTACCTTGATCTTTAAAATATATACTTTATTGAATATTGTTTTGATTGTTTAAGCGCTTTGTGACCCTGGTCTAGAAAAGCGCTATATAAATACTAATTACTTACTTACTTATTTTTAATGTAATAATGTCTTACTATAGCGTAACGTTAGACTGTGACGTATGATGACATCATTCTCTGAGTTCGATTAAATAAAGAGAGGGGAAACAGCACCACCCTATGGACATCCTCTGTAATTGCAGCTTTAAATAAGAATATTGTTTAGACGTCACACATTTATCAAATATAGTTACATTTTCAGGCCTTAAGTATTCATTGACTTAAATGATATACATTTTTAATTGAAGAAAGTGACTCCGCGAGCGTCGACAGAAGCCGTGTTAACAACCGTGTGAAGGTTCAGACCTGCGAGGTTTCCGTATGTCCCACAGTCCCACGCCTTCCTTGGAGTTGGCGGTCGCCAGCAGCCGCGGCTCCACCGGGTTGAACATCACGCTGTGGAAGGCTGAAGGGTAGCTGGCCAGACAGAAGGGCTCTGACGGGAGAGAGTGAAGCAGCGGCGTCATCAGAAGCGGCGAGAGAGGCGGCGTCTTCACTCACCGCCGTGAGGAGGTCCACGCGTGTCCCAGATCAGGACGCGCCCGTCGTCCGACGAGCTGGCGAACACGTTGTCGTTGACGGGGCTGACGGACAGGCTGTAGACGGCGTCGATGTGCAGGAACACGTTGAGGGTTTCTCGTCTGCCGGAGAAGACGAGTGCGTTAATGACGAGAAGCGACCAAACATCCACAGAAGAACCTGCTTCACGAACCTTTCAACGTCGTGAAGAATCACCTGCTCGTCGTTCCCTGAGACAGTGAACACTTCGTTAGACGTTTATTCATCTCTGTGTAAAACCTTTACTAAAGCTTTTGTTCCACATGAAACTCCATAAAAAGTTACTTCTGAGCTGCAGAAATTAAACTACTTTGATAAAAACGTGTGACGTTAAAGAAAAACAACCATAAACACTTTTCCCGTCTTATTTTGACACTAAAACAACACCTGATAGTGATCACGTTTGTTTTCAACTAATATTTTTGACGATGAAACTCAAAAATGCAAGTTAAAATAAAGATATTGTATAAAAGCCACTTTGATGGTCTCACCGCCAGAGAAGACTTTGGTGTTGCTGCTGTCGAAGGCCAGACAGAAGATGTTGGACAGATGCTCCCCTTTGAGTTTGATGGGTTTGGAGCGAGCGTTGATGGACTTCTCCATGTCCCACAGAAGAACCCGGCGGTCGTCTCCCCCTGCAATGATTGACACATCATGGATGATTGACACATCGTGGAAGTTTAATAGAGAAACAAGAGACTGAAACACTGGACAACCATGACAGACGATTCTTAATTCCTTTTTATGGCCAATAAAAACAAGAGGAAATCTAAATAAATGGCTCCACGTATATGAATGTGCAGTCGTGCTAAACATCAATAATAGTGATGTCATTATCTGTTGACATAGTGTCATAATATTGGTCCATATTAAACATAGTCAACAATCATTATGTCATTATAACGTATCAATAGTTTGTCATTAACCTGCTGATTCATGTCATTTCTGGACTCAAGCGTGACCTTTGGTCGTTACTACTTGGATCGTTGACATCGTAAAATGACTCAATCATTTAGTGACGAAAAAAGATCTAAGTTTACAGATTTAGGTTATAATGACGATATTATCATCTTTATTTTCTTCAATAAAACTAAAGTTAAAGTGTTGAAGATACCATAGAATTGTTCCTTTGATCGAATCAAATACATTTTTATTGTTATTTTATGTTTTTTAATGCATTAAATGGAGAAAGAAATCATCTGTAGTTCTGTTAGAAAGTTCTCACGATAATATTAAACCTTCAACTTCAGAATATAGTCTTTAAAACGACAAGCATCTAAATCTTTTCAAATAGGATTATAAGATACATTCTAACACATACTCATCGTGTCAAACTATATTTTTTCTACGGCATAAAATCCAATTAATATTTTCTACTTTTATAACTTTGATTTTTCATGTTAATTTATCTCTTTATTTTTCTTACAGTTTCACAAAAGGAAGTTTAAAGTTGAGACATAATACAAAAAAACAGATTAAACATAAATACGTGCATGTGAAATATATATATATATATATATATATATATATTATAATAACATGTTTAGTGTCTGAAACGTGTAGTTAATTCTCAATTGTTTAATATTATTATCAGCAGATTTATGTTATTACTCAAGTGTTACCTTTTGATACTTAATAATACTTTGATGTTTACGTTGGAATGACTCACAACATAAACTCACTACATTTTACAGAAAACTTAATTTTAAGATACTATAGAACTTGTATTTTAACTGATCAAATACATTAAATAGTTATTTTAAGTGTGTTTGTTCAGTAGAATGTGTTTAAAGAAAGACGCGTTGAGCGCAATAATAACAACTACAAGGCCATAGTTTTAGTGTTGGACACTATAATGGTCTGGATATGTGTGTAAAACTCATTTACACAAAGGTTGTGTGTTTATTTTCTACGTGTTGTTCTCTCACGTGTGTGTGTGTCAGCGCAGTTGTTGTCGTTAGCAATGCTAGGCTAACTCCAGCTGAAGCCGCAGCTGATTGCCATGCTAAGGCTAGTTAGCCTAGCATCGCTAGTTAGCCTAGCATCGCTAGCCCACAAGTGCGCCTGGTTCTCCGGGGAACGGATCCGGCCACTGACCCGAGACCAGCCACTCCCCGCCGTTGTTGGAGAACTCGATGGCGTTGACGCAGCCGAAGTGCCCGAGCATGTCCTTCTTGTAGAGGCTGGTGCAGCCGGCGAGCCGCAGCCTCTGGAACTCTTCCTTCATGAGCGGCTGCCCGCTGAGCTCCCTGCGGGACAAGAAGCCCACCGAGGAGCGCATCCCGCAGCCCTTCAGCTCCCGCATCCTCCGCGAGGCTAATGCTAAGCTAGCGGCGACTGCCTTTTCTTCACCGGGACTCGGACGCACGGACGCGCTGCGGCTGCATGGTGGAGGCCGGTGCTGGTGTCGTTGTTGTTTTTTTTTGACGCTCCTCGCTGGGTGTTGGAGTCCAAGCAACAGCTTCCTGCTCCGGGAGCGTCTCTCTCTCTCTCCCCCTGTCTGTCTGTCAGAGGCATCACCAGCTGGTCACCGGTGGTGACCTCTGACCCCGTCGAAACCTCGTGAAATAAACACAAAATGTAATCGTTAATAATATCATTTAAATGTGTTAATTAAATTAATATTAAGTCGCCATTTTAATTAATTCACGTTAGGTAAACGTGTCGTTTACCTGCAGCACAAAACCTGAATAATATTTATTTATTTTATCATTAGAATTTGTTGTTATTGTTTTATAATTATTGTTTATTTATTGTTTTTAATAAGTGTATTAATGTTCAATCTCTTACTTATGAACTGCTACAACAACGCAAATGTTGGAAGAACACAATTGAATCAATCCATCGATACGTAAATCAAGTTTACAGTAGAAAACGATTTAACATCGATAGATGGATAGATAGATAAATAGATATAATATAATATAATATAATAAAACTTTATTGATCCCTCTACATATTGGATTATCATCTGCTGCTGAAAATAACCCTAATAACACAGTAACGTAGTAATAAAACAATATTAAATATTCATAAAATATACTTAGCTAAGCTAAATAGTGCAAAAACTATACAAAGAGAACAATAAACTGTAGTAAAGTGTAAAATAAATAAAATGAAAGATTTAATTTTACTTTGTTTTAAAGGACGAGGTAGTTATGATTACATACATTTATTTAATTTAATCCAAAAGGTCCACAATAGGGTTTTAAAAATTCTAAGTTTATTTAACTCTCAATTTACAGATTTAAAGATAAATATTTCAAATAATACGAATATAAAAAGTGTTTTAAGGCGTAAATATCTCCTCAGACTGTCCACAGCTAGTTGTTAGCTATGCTAGCAGGTTTAGCATTGATTTATTACAGAGTAGGTGAGTCTGGGTTATTGTCTGCTTCATACCTCGGCTCCTGCGAGGGTTTGAGTCATCATCTGTCCGTCATGTTCAAGAACTATTGTTGCCACATTTAAATCATGCGTTTATTAAAATGTGAAAACATTAATCTGGAGTAAAAACACAAGCGTTCCTTTAGTGTTAACTAGTTTTATTATTCCCAGAACCCGGGATTACAGTGGTAGTCGTTGAGATCGGACGGTCCTTCTTTTTTTAAATCCGAGATGAAACAAAACATACACAACAAAATGAATACTGACAAACAACCATCGTCGTGACTGGGAGGTGGCGTCTGAACCCTTTTCTTTTTTTCAGCCGTGAACAAAACAAACGTTCCCTTCGGTTCCGACGCGTTCCTGAAAGAGTGAACCGAGCACCGACAGTTGAAACTGATTTGTCGTACAAAGCATATCGAGGCACTTATTTAAAAGAAGGTTAAACAGAGAATAACGTTTTTCAAAGTGAACACGTGAGGCGTCACGAACACGAGCTAACGGCTAACGTAAGGCTAACGACAGACGCTTGTGCTGACTTCACGTGTTGACCCCGACCTGACCCCCGACCTGACCCCCGACCTGACCCCCGACCTGACCCCGACCCGACCCCCGACCTGACCCCCCACTGGACGTGGAAGAAAGTGCTTTTACACGAAGGTACCGTCGATACATTCTACGTACGAACAAACAACACGCAGCTGTTTTGGCAAAAGTAACATTTGCTGGAGTGTGAAGAAGGTGATAAATAAACTTTATACAAGCGTGGAGACGAGAGTCTTCCTGCGACAACAAAACACTTTATTAACTCCATCTAAGATCTAATCCGTCGTTGGTCGTCTTCAAAGAATCGATCTCTTAAATTAATCATTAGTTTTGAATCAACTTTCCTTTAAAAACATCAGCAGGATCTTAAGAACGCGTCACATAAATAGAAAACAAAGATTTAAATAAAGCAGGTGGAATTAAAAAGAAGACTTGTTATAAAATTGGCACGAGGATCATGGGAGGGGCGGAGCTAGAACGGGCCTTTGGAGTGTCCGAAGATCCCGATGGGGAAGTGCTTGACGTGCGACGACCACTGAGCTGCGAGCTGGAAGAACTTGACGTCGTTCCACTCCAGGCCGTCGATCAACACTGAGGGACGAGAGAGAGTGATGTGAGAGGAGGAGGAGGAGGAGGGATGGATGGATGAGGAGGAGGAGGAGGAGGGATGGATGGATGAGGAGATGAGAGGAGGAAGAGGGATGGATGGATGAGGTTTGAGGAGGAGGAGGAGGGATTGATGGATGAGGAGGAGATGAGAGGAGGAGGGATGGATGGATGAGGAGATGAGAAGAGGAGGGATGGATGGAATGAGGAGATGAGAGGAGGAGGGATGGTTGGATGAGGAGATGAGGAGGAGGATGGATGGATGGATGAGAAGAGATGAGAGGAGGAAGAGGGATGGATGGATGAGGTGAGGAGGAAGGAGGAGGAGGGATTGATGGATGAGGAGGAGATGAGAGGAGGAGGGATGGATGGATGAGGAGAGGAGAGGAGGAGGAGGGATGGATAGTTGGATGAGGAGGAGATGAGAGGAGGAGGAGGAGGATGAGGATGATGAGGATAAGGAGGATGAAGAGGATGAGGATGAAGATGAGGAGGAGGATAAGGATGAAGAGGATGAGGATGAAGAGAAGGATAAGGAGGAGGATGAGGATGAGGAGGAGGATGAAGAGGAGGATAAGGAGGAGGAGGATGAGGATGAGGATGAGGATAGGGATGAAGAGTAGGATAAGGAGGAGGATGAGGAGGATGAGGATGAAGAGGAGGATAAGGATGAGGATGAGGAGGATGAAGAGGAGGATGAAGATGAGGATGAGGATGAGGATGAGGAGGAGGATGAGGATGAAGAGGAGGATAAGGAGTAGGATGAAGATGAAGATGAGGAGGATGAGGAGGAGGATGAAGATGATGAAGAGGATGAAGAGTAGGAGGATAAGGAGGAGGAGGAGGATGAGGATGAGGAGGATGAAGAGGAGGAGGATGAGAGGATGAAGAGGAGGAGGTTGGATGGATGGATGGATGAGGATGAGGAGGAGGATGAAGATGATGAAGAGGATGAGAGGATGAAGAGGAGGAGGTAGGATGGATGGATGGATGAGGAGAAGGATGAAGATGATGAAGAGGATGAGAGGATGAAGAGGAGGAGGATAAGGAGGAGGAGGATGAGGATGAGGATGAAGAGGAGAAGGAGGAGGATGAAGTTGAGGAGGAGGAGGATGAAGAGGAGGAGGAGGAGGATGAGGAGGAGGAGGAGAAGAGGAGGAGGATGAAGAGGAGGAGGAGGAGGAGGAGGGATGGATGAAGAGGAGGAGGATAAGGGAGGAGGAGGATGAGGATGAAGAGGAAGGAGGAGGAGAGGATGAGTTGAGGAGGAGGAGGATGAAGAGGAGGAGGAGGAGGATGAAGAGGAGGATGAAGAGGAGGAGGATGAAGAGGAGGAGGAGGAGGAGGAGGGATGGATGAAGAGGAGGAGGATAAGGAGGAGGAGGATGAGGATGAGGATGAGGATGAAGAGGAGAAGGAGGAGGATGAAGTTGAGGAGGAGGAGGATGAAGAGGAGGAGGAGGAGGATGAGGAGGAGGATGAAGAGGAGGAGGATGAAGAGGAGGAGGAGGAGGAGGAGGGATGATGATGAGGAGGAGGAGGAGGAGGGATTGATGGATGAGGAGGAGATGAGAGGAGGAGTATGGATGGATGAATGAGGAGATGAGAGGAGGAGGGATGGATGAGGAGATGAGAGGAGGAGGAGGGATGGATGGATGAGGAGATGAGAGGAGGAGGACGGATGGATGGATGAGGAGATGAGAGGAGGAGGACGGATGGATGGATGAGGAGATGAGAGGAGGAGTATGGATGGATGAATGAGGAGATGAGAGGAGGAGGGATGGATGAGGAGGAGATGAGAGGAGGGATGGATGGATGAGGAGATGAGAAGAGGAGGGATGGATGGATGAGGAGATGAGAGGAGGACGAGGGATGGATAGTTGGATGAGGAGGAGATGAGAGGAGGAGGGATGGATGGATGAGGAGATGAGAGGAGGACGAGGGATGGGGATAGTTGGATGAGGAGGAGATGAGAGGAGGAGGGATGGATGGATGAGGAGATGAGAGGAGGAGGAGGGATGGATAGTTGGATGAGGAGGAGATGAGAGGAGGAGGATGAAGAGGAGGATAAGGAGGAGGAGGATGAGGATGAAGAGGAGGATAAGGAGGAGGAGGAGGAGGATGAAGAGGAGGATAAGGAGGAGGAGGAGGAGGATGAAGAGGAGGATAAGGAGGATGAGGATGAGGATAAGGATGAAGAGGAGGATAAGGAGGAGGATGAGGAGGATGAGGATGAGGATGAAGAGGAGGATAAGGAGGAGGATGAAGAGGAGGATAAGGAGGATGAGGATGAGGATAAGGATGAAGAGGAGGATAAGGAGGAGGATGAGGAGGATGAGGATAAGGATGAAGAGGAGGATAAGGAGGATGAGGATAAGGATGAAGAGGAGGATAAGGAGGAGGATGAGGAGGATGAGGATGAAGAGGAGGATAAGGAGGAGGAGGAGGAGGAGGAGGATGAAGAGGAGGAGGAGGAGGATGAAGAGGAGGAGGAGGAGGAGGAGGAGGAGGAGGAGGAGGAGGAGGAGGAGGAGGAGGAGGAGGAGGAGGAGGAGGAGTCACCTCTCAGCATGGTCTGCTGGTTCTTGGCCGTACAGATGAGTCGACTGATGCCTTCGATCACTTGACTCTTGTTCTCCACGTCCTTGTCTTTGCTCTTCTTTGGCAGGAAAATCACTGAGAGTTGAATTAAACATTTGAAACTTTATTATTTCATTTACTTCAATAGATTTATAAATCATTATTATTATTATTACTACACAAACAAACACACTTGAATACTTCCAAAATAAACTAAAGCATTTTTACACATCAAGTTCGATATTTTAATTCCAATCAATGAAAAATTAATATTATAAACTCAATATATTTGAATTCGTAGTCTTTTAAATTCAATATAAAAACGTTGGTATAATAGTTTAGGTAAACACTTTAGAAACTATTCATTAATATTGTATCATTAATTATAACTCATTAAAAAAATATATCATTTTTAAATTCAATATGATTGAACTCAGTAGACTTTCTATTCGACAACAATGACCTTTGAATATTAGATAAATTAATTATAATAATAAACTCTAAGTCAAATGAATGATTAAAAAAAGGTTTAATGCTTAAAACATTGTAATAAAAACATCAAACTATGAGTTTAACTCCAACAGAAGAACCTGGAGGAACCTTGACCTCTGCTGCTCACCCTTCTTGTTCTTCTCCTTGGTCACCACCGTCATGGACATGATGGGCTGTGGCCCGGGCTCGGCGCCCCCTTGAGGCAGCCGACTGACCTGCAGCGAGCGGAAATTGCACTTGAGCGTGTTCTTGGCGGACGAGTCGCGCTTCTCCACGTCCTTCTTCCTCTCGGCGGGTGCGACCCAGTAGTCCACCTGCAGCCCCATCAGCTCCTGAGCACTGAGTACACAACTCTTACACACACACACACACACACACACACAGGTGTGTAGCTCTACCTCGCACACAGGCCGCTGGTGACGGACGGCGAGGAGGGCGGTGTGGGCGGAGCCTCCTTGAACGCAGGAGACACCTGAGGATGGGGGGAGGAGGAGGAGGAGGAGGAGGAGCCTAGAGGAGCCGAATCATCCGAGTCGCCTGAGAGAAATGAACCGTGAGTCGTTGATCGTGACAACAAAGTGTCAAGAATGACGGGATTAGGTGTTATAGTGAGTTAGTTGATGAGTCGCTTAGTTAAATTATAAATAAATTAAATGATAAAGTTCTACCTAAACTAACCTAAACTAACCTAACTAGTTAGTTTGTTGGCGGTTCATTCTGATGTTGTCTTTTAAGCGAAGTTATTTGATGTGTTGATGAGTCGCTTAGTTAAATTATAAATAAATTAAATGATAAAGTTCTACCTAAACTAACCTAAACTAACCTAACTAGTTAGTTTGTTGGCGGTTCATTCTGATGTTGTCTTTTAAGCGAGTTATTTGATGTGTTGATGAGTCGCTTAGTTAAATTATAAATAAATTAAATGATAAAGTTCTACCTAAACTAACCTAAACTAACCTAACTAGTTAGTTTGTTGGCGGTTCATTCTGATGTTGTCTTTTAAGCGAGTTATTTGATGTGTTGATGAGTCGCTTAGTTAAATTATAAATAAATTAAATGATAAAGTTCTACCTAAACTAACCTAAACTAACCTAACTAGTTAGTTTGTTGGCGGTTCATTCTGATGTTGTCTTTTAAGCGAGTTATTTGATGTGTTGATGAGTCGCTTAGTTAAATTATAAATAAATTAAATGATAAAGTTCTACCTAAACTAACCTAAACTAACCTAACTAGTTAGTTTGTTGGCGGTTCATTCTGATGTTGTCTTTTAAGCGAGTTATTTGATGTGTTGATGAGTCGCTTAGTTAAATTATAAATAAATTAAATGATAAAGTTCTACCTAAACTAACCTAAACTAACCTAACTAGTTAGTTTGTTGGCGGTTCATTCTGATGTTGTCTTTTAAGCGAGTTATTTGATGTGTTGATGAGTCGCTTAGTTAAATTATAAATAAATTAAATGATAAAGTTCTACCTAAACTAACCTAAACTAACCTAACTAGTTAGTTTGTTGGCGGTTCATTCTGATGTTGTCTTTTAAGCGAGTTATTTGATGTGTTGATGAGTCGCTTAGTTAAATTATAAATAAATTAAATGATAAAGTTCTACCTAAACTAACCTAAACTAACCTAACTAGTTAGTTTGTTGGCGGTTCATTCTGATGTTGTCTTTTAAGCGAGTTATTTGATGTGTTGATGAGTCGCTTAGTTAAATTATAAATAAATTAAATGATAAAGTTCTACCTAAACTAACCTAAACTAACCTAACTAGTTAGTTTGTTGGCGGTTCATTCTGATGTTGTCTTTTAAGCGAGTTATTTGATGTGTTGATGAGTCGCTTAGTTAAATTATAAATAAATTAAATGATAAAGTTCTACCTAAACTAACCTAAACTAACCTAACTAGTTAGTTTGTTGGCGGTTCATTCTGATGTTGTCTTTTAAGCGAGTTATTTGATGTGTTGATGAGTCGCTTAGTTAAATTATAAATAAATTAAATGATAAAGTTCTACCTAAACTAACCTAAACTAACCTAACTAGTTAGTTTGTTGGCGGTTCATTCTGATGTTGTCTTTTAGCGAGTTATTTGATGTGTTGATGAGTCGCTTAGTTAAATTATAAATAAATTAAATGATAAAGTTCTTACCTAAACTAACCTAAACTAACCTAACTAGTTAGTTTGTTGGCGGTTCATTCTGATGTTGTCTTTTAAGCGAGTTATTTGATGTGTTGATGAGTCGCTTAGTTAAATTATAAATAAATTAAATGATAAAGTTCTACCTAAACTAACCTAAACTAACCTAACTAGTTAGTTTGTTGGCGGTTCATTCTGATGTTGTCTTTTAAGCGAGTTATTTGATGTGTTGATGAGTCGCTTAGTTAAATTATAAATAAATTAAATGATAAAGTTCTACCTAAACTAACCTAAACTAACCTAACTAGTTAGTTTGTTGGCGGTTCATTCTGATGTTGTCTTTTAAGCGAGTTATTTGATGTGTTGATGAGTCGCTTAGTTAAATTATAAATAAATTAAATGATAAAGTTCTACCTAAACTAACCTAAACTAACCTAACTAGTTAGTTTGTTGGCGGTTCATTCTGATGTTGTCTTTTAAGCGAGTTATTTGATGTGTTGATGAGTCGCTTAGTTAAATTATAAATAAATTAAATGATAAAGTTCTACCTAAACTAACCTAAACTAACCTAACTAGTTAGTTTGTTGGCGGTTCATTCTGATGTTGTCTTTTAAGCGAGTTATTTGATGTGTTGATGAGTCGCTTAGTTAAATTATAAATAAATTAAATGATAAAGTTCTACCTAAACTAACCTAAACTAACCTAACTAGTTAGTTTGTTGGCGGTTCATTCTGATGTTGTCTTTTAAGCGAGTTATTTGATGTGTTGATGAGTCGCTTAGTTAAATTATAAATAAATTAAATGATAAAGTTCTACCTAAACTAACCTAAACTAACCTAACTAGTTAGTTTGTTGGCGGTTCATTCTGATGTTGTCTTTTAAGCGAGTTATTTGATGTGTTGATGAGTCGCTTAGTTAAATTATAAATAAATTAAATGATAAAGTTCTACCTAAACTAACCTAAACTAACCTAACTAGTTAGTTTGTTGGCGGTTCATTCTGATGTTGTCTTTTAAGCGAGTTATTTGATGTGTTGATGAGTCGCTTAGTTAAATTATAAATAAATTAAATGATAAAGTTCTACCTAAACTAACCTAAACTAACCTAACTAGTTAGTTTGTTGGCGGTTCATTCTGATGTTGTCTTTTAAGCGAGTTATTTGATGTGCTGATGAGTCGCTTAGTTAAATTATAAATAAATTAAATGATAAAGTTCTACCTAAACTAACCTAAACTAACCTAACTAGTTAGTTTGTTGGCGGTTCATTCTGATGTTGTCTTTTAAGCGAGTTATTTGATGTGCTGATGAGTCGCTTAGTTAAATTATAAATAAATTAAATGATAAAGTTCTACCTAAACTAACCTAACTAGTTAGTTTGTTGGCGGTTCATTCTGATGTTGTCTTTTAAGCGAGTTATTTGATGTGCTGATGAGTCGCTTAGTTAAATTATAAATAAATTAAATGATAAAGTTCTACCTAAACTAACCTAAACTAACCTAACTAGTTAGTTTGTTGGCGGTTCATTCTGATGTTGTCTTTTAAGTGAGTTATTTGATGTGTTGATGAGTCGCTTAGTTAAATTATAAATAAATTAAATGATAAAGTTCTACCTAAACTAACCTAAACTAACCTAACTAGTTAGTTTGTTGGCGGTTCATTCTGATGTTGTCTTTTAAGCGAGTTATTTGATGTGTTGATGAGTCGCTTAGTTAAATTATAAATAAATTAAATGATAAAGTTCTACCTAAACTAACCTAAACTAACCTAACTAGTTAGTTTGTTGGCGGTTCATTCTGATGTTGTCTTTTAAGCGAGTTATTTGATGTGTTGATGAGTCGCTTAGTTAAATTATAAATAAGTTAAATGATAAAGTTCTACCTAAACTAACCTAGTTAGTTAGTTTGTTGGCGGTTCATTCTGATGTTGTCTTTTAAGCGAGTTATTTGATGTATTGATGAGTTAAGTGAGTTATTTATTGAGTCACTATGTGAGTGAGTTGTTCTATAGCGAGTTATTTCATTAACTTAGTAAGTTATTGGATGTCTTGTTAAGTGAGTCAGTTGAAATGTCAGTGAGTCAGATCATTCCTGTCAGCGAGTTATTTGAAGTATTGATGAGTTAAGTGAGTTATTTGGTGAGTCACTACGTGAGTGAGTTAGTGAGGTGATGAGTCATTCAAGTATGAGTTATTAGATGCATAAGTAAAGTAGGTTTGTTGATGAGTTGCCCAGTTAGTGAGTCATTTTGTTAGTGAGTTGAAGAGTCGTTCTATAGTGAGTTATTTCATTAACTTAGTTATTGAATGTCTTGATAAGTTAAGTGAGTCAGTTGAAAAGAGTCAGTGAGTCAGATCATTCTGATGTCGTCTGGTAAGCGAGTTATTTATGAGTATAAGTATAAAGTACTGATGAGTTAAGTAAACCGGTTGATGAGTTGCTAAGTTAAACCCTTTGTTAATGAGTTATTCTGTTGTTAAGTTGAAGAGTCGTTCTTTCAGCGAGTTACTTGACGAGTTACTTGACAAGTTACTTGACGAGTTACTTGACGAGTTACTTGACGAGTTACTCGACGAGTTACTTGACGAGTTACTTGACGAGTTACTTGACGAGTTACTTGACGAGTTACTTGACGAGTTACTTGACGAGTTACTTGACGAGTCACTCTGTCAGTAACTAAGGTAATGATTATTAGACGTGTTGACGAGTCGGTCAGTTAGTGATTCTGTTGATGATTCATTTCTGTCGGTGAGTTAAAGAGCTGTTCTCTGGTGAGCCAGTGTTGAGTTAGTCGAGTCATTTACATCGTGACTCATGTAACGGGTCATTCAATTACTCTTTCAGTTGATGGTTGGTTAGTTGGTTCAGTGATAAGTTATTGAAGTAATCAGTTTGTACCAGGTTCAATCAGGTGAGTCACTGAGTCAGTAGATGAGTGAACCATGAGTCAGTAGACGTGTGAACCATGAGTCAGTAGATGTGTGAACCATGAGTCAGTAGACGTGTGAACCATGAGTCAGTAGATGAGTGAACCATGAGTCAGTAGACGTGTGAACCATGAGTCAGTAGACGTGTGAACCATGAGTCAGTAGATGAGTGAACCATGAGTCAGTAGACGTGTGAACCATGAGTCAGTAGATGAGTGAACCATGAGTCAGTAGACGTGTGAACCATGAGTCAGTAGACGTGTGAACCATGAGTCAGTAGATGAGTGAACCATGAGTCAGTAGACGTGTGAACCATGAGTCAGTAGATGAGTGAACCATGAGTCAGTAGACGTGTGAACCATGAGTCAGTAGATGTGTGAACCATGAGTCAGTAGATGTGTGAACCATGAGTCAGTAGACGTGTGAACCATGAGTCAGTAGACGTGTGAACCATGAGTCAGTAGATGTGTGAACCATGAGTCAGTAGACGTGTGAACCATGAGTCAGTAGATGAGTGAACCATGAGTCAGTAGACGTGTGAACCATGAGTCAGTAGATGTGTGAACCATGAGTCAGTAGACGTGTGAACCATGAGTCAGTAGATGAGTGAACCATGAGTCAGTAGACGTGTGAACCATGAGTCAGTAGACGTGTGAACCATGAGTCAGTAGATGAGTGAACCATGAGTCAGTAGACGTGTGAACCATGAGTCAGTAGATGAGTGAACCATGAGTCAGTAGACGTGTGAACCATGAGTCAGTAGATGTGTGAACCATGAGTCAGTAGATGTGTGAACCATGAGTCAGTAGACGTGTGAACCATGAGTCAGTAGACGTGTGAACCATGAGTCAGTAGATGAGTGAACCATGAGTCAGTAGATGAGTGAACCATGAGTCAGTAGATGTGTGAACCATGAGTCAGTAGATGTGTGAACCATGAGTCAGATGTGTGAACCATGAGTCAGTACCTGACGCTGCAGTTTGCTCCACGATCCCCACGTTCACCATCTGAACACAAACAGATCCGAGTCACACGAGTCACACGAGTCACACGAGTCACACGAGTCACACGAGTCACACGAGTCACACGAGTCACACGAGTCACACGAGTCACACGAGTCACACGAGTCACACGAGTCACACGAGTCAAACGAGTCACACGAGTCACACGAGTCACACGAGTCACACGAGTCACACGAGTCACGACTCACACGAGTCAAACGAGTCACACGAGTCACACGAGTCACACGAGTCAAATGAGTCAAATGAGTCACACGAGTCACACGAGTCACACGAGTCACACGAGTCACACGAGTCAAACGAGTCACACGAGTCACACAGTCACAACGAGTCACACGAGTCACACGAGTCACACGAGTCAAACGAGTCAAACGAGTCACAAGAGTCACAAGAGTCACACGAGTCACACGAGTCACACGAGTCACACGAGTCACACGAGTCACAAGAGTCACACGAGTCACACGAGTCACACGAGTCACAAGAGTCACACGAGTCAAACGAGTCACAAGAGTCACAAGAGTCACACGAGTCACACGAGTCACAAGAGTCACAAGAGTCACAAGAGTCACACGAGTCACACGAGTCACACGAGTCACAAGAGTCACACGAGTCACACGAGTCAAAATCACACGAGTCACAAGAGTCACACGAGTCACAAGAGTCACACGAGTCACAAGAGTCACACGAGTCACACGAGTCACACGAGTCACACGAGTCACAAGAGTCACACGAGTCACGAGTCACACGAGTCACACGAGTCACACGAGTCACACGAGTCACACGAGTCCCACGAGTCCCACGAGTCCCACGAGTCACACGAGTCACACGAGTCCCACGAGTCCCACGAGTCACACGAGTCACACGAGTCCCACGAGTCACACGAGTCACACGAGTCACACGAGTCACACGAGTCCCACGAGTCACACGAGTCACGAGTCACACGAGTCACAAGAGTCACACGAGTCACACGAGTCCCACGAGTCACACGAGTCACACGAGTCACACGAGTCACACGAGTCACACGAGTCACACGAGTCACACGAGTCACACGAGTCACACGAGTCACACGAGTCAAACGAGTCACACGAGTCACACGAGTCACACGAGTCAAACGAGTCACACGAGTCACACGAGTCACACGAGTCCCTCGAGTCACAAGAGTCACACGAGTCCCAAGAGTCCCAAGAGTCCCACGAGTCACAAGAGTCACAAGAGTCACACGAGTCCCACGAGTCACACGAGTCACACGAGTCCCACGAGTCCCACGAGTCCCACGAGTCCCACGAGTCCCGAGTCACACGAGTCACGAGTCCCACGAGTCACAAGAGTCACACGAGTCACAAGAGTCACACGAGTCACACGAGTCCCACGAGTCACAAGAGTCACACGAGTCACACGAGTCCCAAGAGTCCCAAGAGTCCCACGAGTCCCACGAGTCACAAGAGTCACAAGAGTCACAAGAGTCCAGTCAACGAGAGTCACACGAGTCACAAGAGTCCACACGAGTCCACGAGTCACACGAGTCACACGGAGCGAGTCCCACGAGTCACAAGAGTCACAACGAGTCACACGGAGTCACACGAGTCACACGAGTCACACGAGTCACACACGAGTCCCACGAGTCCCACGAGTCACACGAGTCCCACGAAGAGTCACAGAACGAGTCCACGAGTCCCACGAGTCACAAGAGTCACGAGTCACAAGAGTCACACGAGTCACGAGTCACACGAGTCACACGAGTCACACGAGTCACGAGTCACACGAGTCACACGAGTCACACGAGTCACACGAGTCACGAGTCACACGAGTCACACGAGTCACAAGAGTCACACGAGTCACACGAGTCACACGAGTCACACGAGTCACAAGAGTCAAACGAGTCACGAGTCACACGAGTCACACGAGTCACACGAGTCACACGAGTCACACGAGTCACACGAGTCACAGAGTCACACGAGTCACACGAGTCACACGAGTCACACGAGTCACCACCACGAGTCACACGAGTCACACGAGTCACACGAGTCACCACGAGTCCACGAGTCACACGAGTCACACGAGTCACACGAGTCACACGAGTCACAAGAGTCACACGAGTCACACGAGTCACACGAGTCACACGAGTCACACGAGTCACACGAGTCACACGAGTCACACGAGTCACAAGAGTCACACGAGTCACACGAGTCACACGAGTCACACGAGTCACACGAGTCACACGAGTCACAAGAGTCACACGAGTCACACGAGTCACACGAGTCACACAATACGAGTCACACGAGTCACACGAGTCACACGAGTCACGAGTCCACGAGTCACACACGAGTCACAACGAGAGTCACGAGTCACACGAGTCACACGAGTCACACGAGTCGGCACGAGTCACGAGTCACCACGAGTCACACGAGTCACACGAGTCACACGAGTCACACGAGTCTCACGAGTCTCACGAGTCACACGAGTCACACGAGTCACACGAGTCACGAGTCACACGAGTCACACGAGTCACACGAGTCACACGAGTCTCACGAGTCTCACGAGTCACACGAGTCACACGAGTCACACGAGTCACACGAGTCACACGAGTCACACGAGTCACAAGAGTCAAACGAGTCACGAGTCACAAGAGTCACACGAGTCACACGAGTCACACGAGTCACACGAGTCACACGAGTCACAACGAGTCAAACGAGTCACAAGAGTCACAAAGAGTCACACGAGTCACACGAAGCCCCACGAGTCAAACGAGTCACGAGTCACAAGAGTCAAACGAGTCACAGGAGTCACAAGAGTCACACGAGTCACAAGAGTCAAACGAGTCACGAGTCACAGGAGTCACACGAGTCACACGAGTCACACGAGTCACAAGAGTCACACGAGTCACAAGAGTCACACGAGTCTCACGAGTCACGACTCACTCCGATGAAAGGGATGAACTTCTGACTCGAATCCTCCTCGAGGCTGCAGGAGAGAAGAGAGACGATGAGGTTCGACTGGACTGGAGATGAATCATGAAAGTATATCATATATATATATATATATATCATATATTGAAAATATTGAAGAACCTTTTGATGTTGAAACTTTTAATCGTTTTATTGAAGTATTTAAAAGAATCGAATTGAATTCATTCAACCTTTGAATATAGAAATAATTTAATTATTTGATATTATTTTTTAATTACTCTCAGAATTTATTTGTTTTAATTGAATAATTTTAATGAAAAAAAGAGGTTTATGGTTATATATATTTATATACAGTATATATATATAAACTGTTTATATAGTATATATAAATATTGATATATATACATATATATATTGTATGTATATATATATATATATATATATATATATATATATATATACCTTAAACAGTATATATAATATATATATACATTTATACCGTTTAAGGTATATATATATATATATAATATATATATATATATCCTTCAGTAGTACCTATATATTTAAGGTATACATATATATATATATACCTTAAATATATATATATATATATATATATATCAATATATATATACCTAAATATATATATGTATACATATTTATATATATACCTTAAACAGTATATATGTATATATATATTATATATTCTGCCTTTTCCCCTTAAACAGTATATATGTATATATATATTATATATTCTGTTTAAGTATATATATATATATATATATATATATATATTATTTTAAAATAGCATATATTTAATCTAATTATTCATTAAAAACGATTTAAACCTTTCAATGTAGAAATGATTGTATTTAATAATTCAATGCTTAAAAAAAAACTATTTTCAATAACACGAATAAAAGTTCTCAACAAGTAAAACTTCAATATTAATATCAAATACTCGCTGATATACTTTCATGGTCATGTTAGCGAGAGAAGCTTCCAGAAGCTGCAGGTTCAAGTCCACATGCTGCCCGGACATGCAACAGAAGCTCTGGTGGACCTACAGTCCAGACCATCTAGAGCAGGAGGAGCATCTAGAGCAGGAGGAGCATCTAGAGCAGGATGGAGGTCTACGTCTACAGGTGACCAGGAGGTGAAAGGTCGTCTTGCCTGGAAGAAACCTGCCAGCGCCCCCCCAAGGAAGCGACAGAGAGACTACAGGAGACACAACAGAGTCACCGCCGTCATCAGAGGGTCATGCAGGATCTTCATCCACACGTGCACGTCTCTGACGCCATCACTCGTCCATTCAGACCAGAGAAGATCAACCACCATTGTTCCACCACAGAAGACAGACAGGTCCATGACACAAGGAGGACAAGGCAAGATGGTAATCAGGTTCCTGAGCCTTCATCAGCAACTTTCTCTTTTTTTTTCACCTTCGGTCACAAATCGACGTGTTTTGAAGCTTCTATAATGGAAGTAAAAACACGTGAAAGTGGGGAGTAGGAGGAGGAGAGTGGGGGTGTCGGGGTTCTTAAGGTGGACGGGGGTTTTAAGGTGGCCCGGGGCGAAGAGGTGGGAGAGCTTGGTTTCTTAGAGCCATATATTATTATTATTATTATTATTATTATTATATAGAACACAAATTAACACAAAATCCTAATATTTTCTCTTTCTTTCTTGTGTCAAACTCACACAAGTGGCCAAACTTTTTCTTTTTTTTTACCAAAACTCTCTGTAACAGTTACTACGACTCTGATTATTTATTGTCATTTTTGACACAACTTTTCTTATTTATCTTTGTATTTGTTATCGATTCAAACTTTTTCCTTCCAGGTTTAATGTCATTGGAAAGTCTCTACATAATGGTTGACGCCACTCATCCCTATCCCTTATCTTATCTTAAATAACATCTTTATATGTCACAAAGTTAACATACATTTTTTAAGCAACAATAAAAATGAATCGAGCGACAAAAGGATTTGGGATCTTGGATCCTATCCCAGCTAGTCGGGGTGGATCGTCAATAAAGGCTGTGTTTTGTCATGAATCTGAGGATACGATACGTATCACGATATCAACGATACCATGTATAGTGATACTGCAGGATTTAAGATATATATTTAATCGTAAGAAAACTGTCTTAGCTTAGAAAACACACCATGTTGTTACATGTTTAAATTATTTCACTCAGAAACACAAGGATCAAAATTTGTATTTCACACAAAAATACAAGTGAATATTGCTTGTTAAAAGTGAGTTTAAAAATCGAATTAATTTAACTTTATACACACTTTATAGAAGTAGTAATTATAAAAGAACTATGATGAAAAATGAAATTTTGAAAGCCAAAGAATACAACGATTTTTTTCAATTTATTTATTATTATTATTATTATTATTATTATTATTAAGTTAATTTTTATTTTCAATTTATTTAAATGAAACCGTATCATGAAAAAAATACTGCGATATTAAAGTGTATCGATGTTTTCTTACACTCTTGATCGCGGCTCCAACACTGGACACAAATTCATGGGTGTTTTTTCTAACTTTTGTGGGAGGAAATCAGAGTCCTCAGGTGAGTAGAGAAAGTTGCTGCGAGACTCTGGACGTTGGTAAAGGAAACATGTGATGGAGCGGCAGACGAGAAAACACAATACCTTACTGCAAAATCAAAATGAAAGCTCTTTTTCCTTCAGAGACACAAAAGAATCACGTAAAATAAAACATGTTATCAACACGGACGCATGAGAACATGGACGTTAAGAACACGGAACACACACGGGTTTTCACTGCCTAAGTATTTCCTTAAAAACTTGAAGATAGATGAAAATATTTAGTAGTAAAACCACGGATTCAATCCGCTGAAGGTGGCTGAGAGTAACACGACAGTAACACGACAGTAACACGACAGTAACACGACAGTAACACGACAGTAACACGACAGTAACACGACAGTAACACGACAGTAACACGGCAGTAACACGACAGTAACACGACAGTAACACGACAGTAACACGACAGTAACACGGCAGTAACACGGCAGTAACACGACAGTAACAACAGTAACACGACAGTAACACGACAGTAACACGACAGTAACAACAGTAACACGACAGTAACACGGCAGTAACACGACAGTAACACACGACAGTAACACGACAGTAACACGACAGTAACACGACAGTAACACGACAGTAACACGACAGTAACACGACAGTAACACGACAGTAACACGACAGTAACACGACAGTAACACGGCAGTAACACAGTAACACGACAGTAACACGACAGTAACACGACAGTAACACGACAGTAACACGACAGTAACACGACAGTAACACGACAGTAACACGACAGTAACACGACAGTAACACGACAGTAACACGACAGTAACACGGCAGTAACACGACAGTAACACGACAGTAACACGACAGTAACACGACAGTAACACGACAGTAACACGACAGTAACACGGCAGTAACACGACAGTACACAGTAACACGACAGTAACACGGCAGTACACGACAGTAACACGGCAGTAACACGACAGTAACACGGCAGTAACACGACAGTAACACGGCAGTAACACGACAGTAACACGACAGTAACACGACAGTAACACGACAGTAACACGACAGTAACACGACAGTAACACGACAGTAACACGACAGTAACACGACAGTAACACGACAGTAACACGACAACATGGCTTGATGATGAGGACCAGAGTGAAGGAAACGTTCACCTCTTCTGCTTGTAGGTCAACATGGCCTCAGCGATGGGCAGCTGGTGAGCTCCGTTGGCTCCCTTCATGTACTGCGTCACCCTGGCAACGATGTCTGGACCGTCCTGAGCTGAACACGACACAAGTCACTTCAGCGCCGGAGATCAGGATCCTTGGTTTTGGAGAAACTATTTTTTTTTTATATACCCGAGGTTTAAACACAAGTTTTATCAGGTTTATTCTGATAAAGTTTTATCAGGTTTATTCTGATAAAACGTATTTATTTATAGCCTTTCTTGTCATGGTGATGATTGAAGAAGTCCCTGGAATGTTGAAACCTTTATTTTTATTGTAATATTTTAAAAGCATCGAATCGTCTTTAATAAATGGAACCTTTTAATATAGAAATTATTTAATTTAATTTTTTTTTTTATTATTCTCAGAATTCATTTGTTCTTATTAAATAATTTAAATGAAAGAAATATAGAGACGTTTAAGGTTATTTATATATATATATATATATATACACTGTATATAATTTGTATATATATATATATTATATAATAATAATAATAATAATAATCTCTATTTATATACAGTATATTATATATATAAATAACCTTAAACCTAAATATACACACTGTGTATATATATGTATGTATGTATATATATATATATATAAAGGGATTCTGATATATATATATATATATATATCATAGGTTAGGTAGAACTTTATTGACATTTTTTTTCTTCTAATTAGACACAATAATACAGCAATTATTCATAAAAATAAAAATAAGAACAAGCTATACAACCACATATATACAGTATATATAATATATATATATAAATAACTTAAACATAAACATAAACTTCAATATACACACTGTATAAAAATATAAAATATATTTATTTTGAATGCATTTATTTCTCATTTTCTATTTCTTTATCCCTTATGGGCGAGAGGCGGGGGACACCCTGGACAGGACACCACCATGTCTCAGGCCACACACACACACACACACACACACACACACACACACACACACACACACACACACACACACACACACACACACACATTCCTACGCTCAATTTTAAATACTTATTTAACTTACCTCATTTATAACTCGACCAACACAAACCTAACTGTTTTACAAGTATTTATAACTCGTTGACCAACCGTTTGTTAACGTCCTGCTAACTATCTATACATGTGTTCGGTTGGTAAATAAATGACAAACCATCAACACATAATAACTCATCAATTAACTCTTTACTATTGATCTACTAACTAGTTATAACAGTTATTCTTCATGTTCTTACTGTTATTTATCCTCTGGTCCAGCGCGAGCTCACCTGCTGCCGCCGGAGCCTCCGGTCTGAGGAACAGGTCCCTCCAGGCGGCGTCCTGGAACAGAGCGTTGTACCGGTGGTCCACGGTGCCCAGGTACCTGGAGACGGGATGAGCGCCTGGAGGGTCGGAAACACAGAGTCACGTCTGGATCACCAGGTTCTCCTCGGACGCTCTCGTACCCAGAGGGATGACCAGGAACCTCATGTACCCGAGCCAGTCGGGGGTCTTGTGAGAAAGGTGGTCCACGAACAGCCTCAGGACGGCGCTCAGGTAGTTCTGGGCCCCGGCCACCGCGATCTTGATGGGGACGGGGGTCTGGGAGTTACAGTTGCAGCTGCAGCAGACACAACACTTAGAAACATTTCTTATTTATCTTTGGGTTTCTTATCAATTCTAACCTTTTTTTTAGTCTTTAAACACCAGGTTTAATGTCATTGGAAGGTCTCTTCATAATGGTTGACACCACTCATCTCTATGCCTTATCTTATCTTAAATAATATCTCTACAGGTCACAAAGTTAACGTACATTTTTGTGAAAAAATAAACATTAATCGAGCGACAAAAGTGATTTAGGATCTTGGATCCTATCCCAGCTAGTCGGGGTGGATCGTCAACAAAGACTGTGTGTTGTTACGAATCTGAAGATACGATACAAGGTCAACGATACGACGTATAGTGATACTGTAGTAACAAGTATACATTTGTTTTTTATAGTATTTAATCGTAAGAAAACTGTCTTAGCTTAGAAAACACACCATGTTGTTACATGTTTAAATTATTTCACTCAAAAACACAAGGATTAACGTTTGTATTTCACACAAAAATACAAGTGAATATCGCTTGTTAATAGTGAGTTTAAAAATAAAATGATTTTACTTTATACACACTTCATGGAAGTAGTATTTCTAAAAGAACTCTGAGGTCCAGGAGACTCACAAGCGCTGGATGCGGGACACGATGGTGTTGAAGGCGGCCTGGACGTCGGCGTTGCTGCACGTGCACACGACCGGGAGGTGCTGGTTCTGGAGCTTGTCGGACAAATACTGGACCAGAGGAGAAGGTTAGGCTTCAGGTGAGGAGTCACTAACCGACCCGGTAACTAGTCTCACCTGACCCTGCCACTCGGAGGTGTTGACCAGCAGGATGCTGTCGGGGAGATGGTTGTCCGAGACCAGGATGTGGTTCAGCTGGTCGTACACCGTCTTCCTCGGGATCTGAGGACATTCATGGAGTTATTTGAACTCTATTAGAAGGTTTTATTGAAGTAGTTCAGCGTCGGTGGAAGATTGAAGGATTACATTTAATATTTTAAATCTTAAAACTAGAAAACTAAACTGAAACTAGTTGTTGTTTATTTAAGCATTAAATAATTATGTTAAATGACTGAATTAAATCAATTCTAATGTGTTTTAATTCAATACTTGATTAAAAAGGTTCTGTTTATTTTATGAAAATAATTTATCTTTTTACTACACAGAGTTTGATATTTTATTTACAATCATTAAAAAATATATATATATTTAAATCAAATATAAAAATGTCATAATAGTGTCACCAGAACCATATCAAGAGTATTGATCCAATCACGTGATGCACAGACCATCATGTGACCAGATGGTGGCGCCGATGTGTCAATTTAAATATTATGTCTCTTTTATGTCAACATTTATATTGAATTTAAAAAGGTACGAGTTGAAAAAATATTGAATTTTGAAAATATATTTTTGAATTATTGTAAAAAATATAAAGAAATAAGTAAGAATTCATTCATTTTAAAATAAATGATTCAATAAAAACATATTCAAGCTTTCAATTTGGAAATTATTGAATTCAATTGTTCAAAAAACAACAATTAAAAAAAAAAAACAAACATTTTAATTAATAACGAAATCAAATTTCAAAAAAAAAAAAAAAAAAAAAAAAAAATTATTCCCTTTTTATTAATATGTGTAGCTATATATTTTTTTTAATTATCAAGTTTTTACTATTTTTGTGCTCCAAGAAACCAGTGATAATTGGTGAAAATAAATAATTTAAATGTAATTAAAAAAATGATAATGCAGGTATTTTTTTAACAGACGATCTTAACATATAATAAGTGTCTGGATGAGAATCACAAACATTTTACTTTCATTACACTAAAACTGTACGAGTGTTAAAAGTACACATAAAAAGAACAAGGTATTTAGTGCAAAGAGATAATAAAAGATAATAATAGATAGAAAGTGAAAAATGTTAAATTATTTACAGAAATAAAAGCTCAAGATCCGGGACCGTTGACAGGAAAAATCTAAAATACTTCATAATCACACAGATGTTTACAAAGTCCTGTGTCTTGGATCAACAAACATTAGATTCTAGACTCTTTTCTACAAAAGTACTTCATGGGAAAAGAAAAAAAATACAATTTAGATTGAGGATGTATTTTAATGGAAAGAACGTGTTTGTTTAAAAAAAAACTGCTTCACATATTGATATATATATTGATTTGTATTTTTATATTTTAAAATGAGAGAAAAGAAAAATGCTACTTTTTATATACATTTAAGTCATTTTTATACAAACATGACTGTTTATCAAAACAACCAAATATTCACACAACAATTTAAAGTTAATATTACTGTGTAGCAACTTTTATAGTTTCCTATCTTAAAGTTAAAGTTAAAGACCTAGCTTAATCTTTAGCTTAGCTTAGCTTAGAAATGCTAAGCTAAACTAAAATAGTTAAATCTGACTTTAATTTAAGACGTGGAGTCTTTAAGTTAATCTGAACCCAATTATTTAGAAACTAAGACTATTGTTAATGTTTTAATAAAAAAAAAAGAAGACAATAGAAGATAGAATCGAACATTTTTTCTCAAATCTGCCGTTTAAAGTAACTTATCAAGGACATTACACA
Organism: Callionymus lyra; assembly: GCA_016630915.1. Lineage (NCBI taxonomy): Eukaryota > Metazoa > Chordata > Actinopteri > Syngnathiformes > Callionymidae > Callionymus > Callionymus lyra. The sequence goes on from JACEEU010000020.1 coordinate 18,092,747, forward strand.
CCAGAAAAAAATTAAACTGTAGCATTTTTTTATTTTCTCTCATTTTAAAATATAAAAATACAAACCAAATACTTCCATAAGATTTAAAATATAGTTATTTTCTGATGCCATAACTGCAGTCCCCGCGTGTACCTGCAGGTGGCAGCGCGTGTCCAGCGAGCGCTCGTTGTCCAGACTGTTGGCTCTCTCGTTCTGAGGTCTGCTGGGCTGACGCTCCTTCAGGGACGTGCTCCTCCCTCTCCGGCCCGCCAGCTTGGGCTCCTGCCTGGACCCACCCGAGCAAAACCCACAGGATCTCAACACGTCCTCCTCCATCTTCCTGACGACGTCTTCTCACCTGTTGGACGAGATGATCAGAGACTCCGTCTTGGTCATCTTCCCGCTGGGCGGCAGTCGGTCCAGGAAGGTGTCCATGTTGTCCATCTCCAGCTCCGTGGTCGGGGTCACGGCCTCCGGCGGCTCCTGCGGGAGGTCGAGGTCACCGTTAGGGTCAGAACATCCCTCCATCGATGTCTCCTGGGACGCTCACCAGGGAGACGTTATCGGAGACGCCGTCCTCCTGGAAGTTGCCGCCGCTCTTGACTTTCTCCGGGTCGTTCTGCGTCAAAGAGGAAAAAGTCAATATTAATCTAAGATAAGGAAGTTGCTGCTGTAGAAGAATAAAGTGTGTGGGAGGTTTTATTATCTGCTGGTTCTTCAGGGATTTGTGTGAACCAGAGCAAGAATGTGTTTATTTAAACAAACACAAAGTGCAGCTGCGACAGTTGTTTAAAACAACAAATGTCTTTTCGTTTGACGTTTGTTTGTGACAGTAAATTACTGATGTTTAAGTTTTGTTTAGTTTGTTTAGTTTGAAGTACAACTACTTTAAACAGCAGATTTGAGTCAAAAATGTTGAAAAAAAACACTTTCTATTGTCGTCTTTTTTAGCATTAAAACATCAACAACTAGTTTTAGTTTCTAATTAAATGGTCAAGATTTACTTAAAGACTCCACGTCTTAAATTAAAGTCAGATTTAGCAGTTTTAGCTTAGCTTAGCATTTCTACGCTAAGCTAAAGAGTAACTTTCAGACACTATAAAAGTTGCCGCTCAGTAATACTAACTGTAGAGTTGCTGTGTAAACACCAGGTTGTTTTTGAAAAACATTAATTTTTGTTTTGAGGTGAGACGAAGTGAGCAGTTGTTCCTTCTGTTGACATCATCACAACAAAAGATACGCAAAACATTTGCTTAAAATATCTTTGAACTAGTTTCTCAACCGTTATCGTGAAAAGTTAAATCACATATTACTTCTAGAAAAGATATATTACAGCTGTTTTAAGCATAAAAATGAACTGATGCAACAAAAACAAAATGATTTCCTAATCATTTATCGACTATTTAGGTCTGTTTCGTATTTATTTGAATCCAAATATAAAAAACCCAAATATATTTCACTGAAGAAAAAAACTGATGCAAAAAAACAATATTACTCAAAATTAGTAGCGTTTAATACTCTACACAACAGCAATCAAATAAATAATACTTCTAGAAAAGATACATTACAGCTGTTTAAAGCAATACAAATGAAATGATGCTACAAAAACATGATGATTTCTAATCGCTCATCGACTGTTTAGGTCTGTTAAGTATTTATTTTAATCTCAACAGTCATAATAAAAATAAATAAAAACAACTATTGTGTTGTAAACAAAATGTTACTTCAAGAACATCTATATTTCAGCTGGTTAAAGCAAAAAAAATCTACTCATGCAACAAAAAAACATTAAAATGTATTATCACTCATCGATTAGTTAGGTCTGTTTAATACTTTACTTCAATCACAACAGCAATAAAAACAACTATTAAATAAAATAAAACTTCTATAAAGCTATATAACAGCTGTTTTAAGCAAAACAAATGAACTGATGCTACAAAAACATGATTCCTTATCGCTGATCGACTGGTTAGGTCTGTTTCATACTCTATTTAAATCACAACAGTAATAAAAAACAACTATTAAATAAATTCCACTTCTAGAAAAGCTACATTTCAGCTGTTAAAAAAAAAATAAACTGATGAAACAAAAACATAATGATTTCTTATCGCTCATCGATTAGTTAGGTCTGTTTAATACTTTACTTCAATCACAACATCAATAAAAAACAACTATTAAATAAATAATACTTCTAGATGCAACATAAAAATGAATATGCAACAAAAACATGATGATTCCTTATCGCTCATCGACTGTTTAGGTCTGTTTTGTATTTATTTGAATCCCAACAGTAATAAAAACAACTATTAAATAAAATAATACTTCTAGAAAAGCTATATAACAGCTGTTTTAAGCAAAACAAATGAACTTGATGCAACAAAAACAATGATTCCTTATCGCTGATCGACTGGTTAGGTCTGTTTTATACTCTATTTAAATCACAATAGTAATAAAAACAGCTATTTAACAAAATATTACTTCTCGAAAAGATATATTTCAGCTGTTTTAAGCATAACTAATTACAGATACAACAGAGAAAAGACAATATATTATCGCTTATCGATTGGTTGGGTCTGTTTAATAATTTACTTCAATCACAACAGCAATAAAAAACAACTATTAAATCAAATACTACTTCTAGAAAAGCTACATTACAGCTGTTTTGAGAATAAAAAATAACCTGATGAAACAAAAACATGACGATTCCTTATCGCTCATCGACTAGTTAGGTCTGTTTAATACTCTAGTTTAATCCCCAGAGTTATAAAAGCAACTACTGAACAAAATATGACTTATAGAAAAGATACCTTACAGCTGTTTAAAGCATAAAAATCTACTGATGCAACAGAAAAATGACAATATATTATCACTCATCGACTAGTTAGGTCTGTTTAATACTTAACTTCAATCACAACAGTAATAAAAACAACTATTAAAAAATGATTACTTCTAGAAAAGCTATATAACAGCTGTTTTAAGCATAAAAAATGAACTGATGAAACAAAAATATAATGATTTGTTATCGCTCATCGACTAGTTAGGTCTGTTTAATACTCTAGTTGAATCCCTACAGCAATAAAAACAACTACTTAACAAAAGATTACTTGTAGAAACATTACAGCTGTTTAAAGCAGAAAAATGACTATATATTATCGCTCATCGACTAGTTAGGTCTGTTTAATACTTAACTTCAATCACAACAGTAATAAAAACAACTATTTACCCAAATACGAGGATGTTTATATTGTGTATGCTAAATATAGAAAATAATTCTTCCTTATTCTTCATTTCTCATGGGGATTTTCCAAAGGGTTCAATAAATAAATTCAATTTTCATTAGAAAAATAAATCAAATAAATATCATTTTGATTTGAAGTATCAACTACTATAAATGAAAACTTTGTATTAACTGAGTAACTAGACTTAACTTCACTCTTCTTAGATAGAAGGTCAGCGTCTAGGTGTTTATGTTCATCTCACAGTGACACCAGGTCACCATGTGTCACTGAGATAATGAAGGAGTGACTCTGGCAGGAGAACATCTCACCGGGCTAGGAGGTTCTCTCTGGCTGCGGCTGCTGTGGATGCTTCCGATCTCCGTCTGCGAGCTGGACAGAGAAAGTCCCTCGAAGTATGGCCTGAAGATAAAGCATCAGTACTGCAGCAGAGCAGTATTAGTGAAGTAATACTCACTTGAGTTTGGGTTTGGGGGTACTGAGGACGCTGTCGTCGTCGTCCAGCTCCGGCCCGCTGTCACTGGGGTTGTCGAACTCCACGCTGTCCAGGTCCAGGTCCTCCTCCTCCACCTCCGGGGGAGGCTCCGCCGGGTCCTGCTCGGAGTCCAGCACCTGCGAGCGAACACCAGCGACGCTGGAGCTGAAGTGGACTCTCAGAACCTCGGAGCAGAAGATCTCACCTCGTCCGACACTCGGAACCTCTTGAGCAGAGCCACCACTCGCTGCTTGAAGTTCTGCTGCTGAAGCACCAGAGGAGGAACACGTCAAGAACCATCTGACCTCACTGGACTGGAATATATTGCTTTAAATAAATGATTATCTCCACGGGTGTTTCCTCAGGTTTCATCACTTCAGTTAATAAAGAGCAACTCGAGCTGAAATACTTATAATGTTCTTAGTAACAATTAAGATATAAAACGAAGATAAAAGATTGGATATAATGGAAGAACATCAGTGCCATCAGAAGAAGAATTTAATTATGTCTTACAATTGAATTAAATCATCTTTATATTTAATGGTTGAATTCGTTTTTATTCTATAATTAAATTAAATGATTTGTATATAAAAAATATTAAATTCGATTTCTCTTTTTTTTTACGATTACATTTAATAATCTGTATAATTAAAGGTTGAATTGTTTTTTTCTTCTAATAATTAAATATATTAAAACTGAATTTTTAAAAGGTACAAATATGTTTAGTATTTTGATTTCAATAACTTAAAGTTTTCTATATTTTTTCATTCATAGCCTTTTAAATTCAATCTATAAATGTTGGTATAATAGAGTCACCAGACAAAACCAACAGAGCACCGAACTACTGGATCCAACTTTCAGCCAATCATGCGACGCTCAGACGATCACGTGACAACGTAAAAGCGCATCATCCAGTAGCTCTGTTCTCTGTTGGTCATGTTTTTATATTGAATTTATTTTTACGAGTAAAAAAAATACTGAATAAGAAATGTTGTTTTTGAATTATTTTAATTTTAAAAATATATAAAACTCAACATGTGAAAAGAAAATAATTAATTAAAAAATATTCACACATTTTTAATTCAATTATTAATAAAAAACGTATTTGTTCTTTTAATGTATACATTATTAAATCCAGTATTTAATCAAAACCCTAAAATACTGAATTATTTAATTCAATTTTCCCCCAAAAACTGTAAAAACAGAACATTTAAATAAATAATAAAAATAATAATAATAAATAAGATCCACATTTACAAGTATTCTGATGACACTAATATACTTCCAAAATAAACGTAGCATTCAAAGGTTCTGACTCTGGTTCAGTAGAAACATCTCTAGGTCTTGTTCATCAGTGATGGAAACATGATTCATAACTGTTATTACTGTTACTATATATTGTTGATCATTACTGTCTGAAAAACACAGTATTTTCTCTGAAGTAACATTAGTCTCTGACGTCAAGTTTACTCCAAAAATAAAACTGTAAACTAGTGGAAATGAGTGAAAAAAAAAACTTTATATGATTCATTTTCACCGTTTGTTATCCTTTAATTTAATGCTGACATTAATCCAACGTTTAAATTTGAGGACTTTTGATTATGAGGATGTTTCAAGTAATGAATCTGGGCTTCTTTGTTGCGACTGCTGCCCCCTCGACCTGCCTCCATCCCAGGGTAGAGACTCACTCTGGTGATGGAGGCCGTCCTCACGATCGACCGCCTCTGCTTCTTCTTCCTCACGTCGTACTCGTCGTCCTCCAGGTCCTGGGGTCAAGAGCAGGGGTCAAGCAAAAGGTCGGACTTGTTTTGGCGGTGAACTCTGACCTGTCCCTGCACGGCGTCGTCGCTGGCCTCCTGCTCCGAGGAGAAGCTCTCGTACTCCTCCTCCGAGTAGTTGTCTGTGGAGAGAGAGAGAGGCGACCGGTCAGAGATCAGAGGTCGAGGACCAGGAGCCCCCGAAGAGAACCAGGTTTTACCCGAGCACTTGGTCTTCTGGCCGCCCTGCAGCGCCGCCTCCTCGTGGTCGATGGGCTGACTGGACAGAGAGAAGATCCAGATCTCCGCCACCTTACCCAGCGTCTCCTTCTGGTGGCTGCAGAGAGGAAGAACCTGACCTCCTTCAGTCGGGTGCTGCATCACCTGGAGGTCAAGGACAAGATGACCTTTGGATTAGGGCTGCACGGTATATCGAAAATATGTTGATATTGCGATATTTGCACTTGAGATATGCATTGAAAACATGTGATAAATAATATTTTTTTATTGTTGATTTGGTGATATCGCGACGCGCCGGCGGCTCCTCTCTGATGTCGCTCAGTTTTGGCGGGAAACCGATGCAAGTCCCGTGAGACTGAGTGTTATAAGAGATATCTTATCTTATCTTAGAGATGTCGACACAGAAGCACGGAAATAAACGAAAGGGAAATATCATCGTTTTCCTTCTATAAACCCCCGACCTCGTCTACAGTACTCACTACTATTACTTTATTTAGGTAAAAGATACAAATATCGCACTTCCCATAATATCCTTACATTGCATCATTCAGACACAACAATATCAAACTGGTCCAGAAAAAGTCCGAGACGTGCAGGTTTTGATCCAACCAATCTTCAAATATCTAAACCAATCAGTCAAGTCTGGATACAGTAACAAAGGCATTGTTAGCCGGTGCAGGTTTTGGATCTTGGATTTTGTGCTGTGTCTCAAATCGCATACTTCTCTTAGTATACTAGAAGTTAGTATGCATCAGGATAGTGTACGTACTAACTAGTACACTAATCCTAAACATATAGTATGTCTCAAATCAAACTCTGCTGCTACACACTAACAGGAAATGACGCGACAGCTTCTTCTTCTACTACTATTTAACGATGTTGCAACCAGCTGTTTGAACGCTATCGCCACCTGCTGGCAGCACATTTTGCAAGTATGAAGAAGCGAAAAAAATGAGAATCGAAATATTCGCGAGATTTTTTACCTGTTATCAGCAGCGAAGACGTGTTTATCCTCCTACTGCTGCTGAAAATACACCTGTAAGTATATGAATATTAATCATATATATATATACATATATATATATATATATATATGATTAACTTCCGTTTACAACGTCACTAAGATGGGGCCGTTTAAGGTGGGTAGTTTCCATCGATCCATACTCAGTTTTGTGGGCCTTTTAGTGACAAGTTAGTGTGTATGGAGCACTAAATTTCACATACTAAGAATTGAGACGCACTTACGCACTAAAAATACTAACTTTGAGTACGCTAGTGTGCGATTTGAGGCACAGCACTGATTGGTTAACTCATGTGTACTTGACTGGATGGAACAAAAAACCTGCTTCTGGACCAGTTGGACGCCCCTGATCTGAAGTGTGATCCAGGAAATAAAGAGGTTCCTTTGGACCAAAACCTACAAAAGTCCCAGTGGCTCAGAACGAGCCTCGTTGCTCTGGTGTCCCTGAAGCATGATGTGTTTCTGCTGCGAGCGTCTCTGATGTGACCTTAATAAGCTCCGCTGAGCTTCACGACTCCCTCCAGGATCAGCATCATCTGCTCCGGAGAACATGGGCTCTAACGAGTCTCTCCAGAAACACCATCTGACGACGAGAAGCTGCTCCTCCATCTGTCGGGACCCTCACCTCGGCCATGTCGATGGATCCCACCGCCAGGGTCTTGTAGCCCAGGATGGTCCGGTTCTTGTAGCGCTTCCTCCTCTGGAGCATGATCTGCAGCTTGTTTCCTTCTCGCTTCAGGAAGTGAGGATACTGCGGGCAGGAAGTTCACGGTCAGCGCTGGACGACGACACGACGGATGGACGTCACTGACCTGCAGCGAGAAGGTGAGGGCCAGGTCCGTCTCCACGGAGCCACTTGGGGGCAGCATGATCTCGTGGGACCTCAGGATCCGCTTGGACCCCTGTGGACCCGAGCAGATGTTCAGTTAGGAGGTAAAAATATGATTAAGAAAATAAAAGATAAGTATCAAGGTGTGACATTTGACCCTGAAACAATACAACAATCCGTTTTTTTATATACAGTGAGTGAAACAATTAAGGAGCATTATTAACATGTTAACTTATTTAACTGAATAAAAATAAAGACAGCATGTGTTTTGTTGATAAACTTTAGACTTTATTTTATTTCATTGCACAGAAAACACACAGCAGTGAAACTGGCAACAAAATGTCGTTGCTTGGCAACTGTTAAAAAATACAGCATGAAATGAATGTCTATAAAAAAGTATAAATAAAAATATTAATATGTTTAAAATAGTGCAATATAGTATAAATATAATAAATAAATAATGTTTTAAATATTGCATAGAATGAATGTATATATAAAAGTATAAATATGAATAAGTTAAAAATAATGCAATATAGTATAAATAGAATAAATCAATAATATTTATATATTGCATAGAATTAATGTATATAAAAAGTATAAATATAAATATTAAGTTAAAAATAATGCAATATAGTTTAAATAGAATAAATCAATAATATTTATATATTGCATAGAATTAATGTATATAAAAAGTATAAATATAAATATTAAGTTAAAAATAATGCAATATAGTTTAAATAGAATAAATCAATAATATTTATATATTGCATAGAATTAATGTATATATAAAAGTATAAATATAAATATTAAGTTAAAAATAGTGCAGTACAGTATAAATAGAATAAATCAATAATATTTATATATTGCATAGAATTAATGTATATATAAAAGTATAAATATAAATAAGTTAAAAAGTATTTAGTGCAATATAGTATAAATAAATAATATTTAAATATTGCATAGAATGAATGTATATAAAAAAGTATAAACATAAATATTAATAAGTTAAAAATAGTGCAGTACAGTATAAATAGAATAAATCAATAATATTTAAATATTTCATAGCTCGTGTTATATTGCATCCATCAGTCTAATGGCCGCAGGGAAGAAGCTGAATTTATATTCTACACCTACATTTGTTTTGCTCTCTAAGAAGATTAGTTTTGAAAGATATGAAAAGTCTGGAGTTTTCCTTGTGGAGAACCTAGAGAGTCTTGTTTGATTATTGTCTGGAAGGTTTGGTTTGTTTCTGCATTTGTAGACGAATCCTGTGTTGGGGTTCAATGAATGTAACCTCAATCAAGCGATTCAAGTTTCTAATGGAGCGTCGAGGGTAGGATTACAGTGCATCACACCACAGGTCGTCCACACCTTTGTCTAGAACACCTGAGGACATGACCTTCATGGAGGTCCAATGACACCAAGAATCAACTCCCAATGGAAACATCGAAAATATGGTATTCAAAAAATTTTTTTTAGCTCGCATGAAGAAATGTGTGAATATATTGTAAGATAAATGACAATACTCTTTCTATCACTGTATCGATGCAAATTCATTACTTATTCTCATGTCTTTGTTACAATTAAACTTCCGGCTGCTAGATGGCAGTATGTCCTCCGCAGCCAAAGAAACAATAAAATCCTGGTGATGTCTGAGGATGAGAGGATACAGTGAGTCCAGCAGCTTTTAAAGCTGATGTTTGGACATATTTTGGTTTGAAAACAAATGAAAGCAGTTACGACTTCATCAAGAGTCATGTGGTCTGTAAATACTACAACACCAGAGTCAAGTACTGGACAATACTACACACATATACTTGTTACTACACTATCACAACACCAGAGTCAAGTACTGGACAATACTACACATATATACTTGTTACTACACTATCACAACACCAGAGTCAAGTACTGGACAATACTACACATATATACTTGTTACTACACTATCACAACACCAGAGTCAAGTACTGGACAATACTACACATATATACTTGTTACTACACTATCACAACACCAGAGTCAAGTACTGGACAATACTACACATATATACTTGTTACTACACTATCACAACACCACAGTCAAGTACTGGACAATACTACACATATATAGTTGTTACTACACTATCACAACACCAGAGGCAAGTACTGGACAATACTACACATATATACTTGTTACTACACTATCACAGCACCAGAGTCAAGTACTGGACAATACTACACATATATACTTGTTACTACACTATCACAACACCACAGTCAAGTACTGGACAATACTACACATATATAGTTGTTACTACACTATCACAACACCAGAGGCAAGTACTATATACTTGTTACTACACTATCACAGCACCAGAGTCAAGTACTGGACAATACTACATATATATACTTGTTACTACACTATCACAGCACCAGAGTCAAGTACTGGACAATACTACACATATATACTTGTTACTACACTATCACAGCACCAGGGTCAAGTACTCCACAATACTACACATATATACTTGTTACTACACTATCACAACACCAGAGTCAAGTACTGGACAATACTACACATATATACTTGTTACTACACTATCACCACACCAGAGTCAAGTACTGGACAATACTACACATATATACTTGTTACTACACTATCACAACACCAGAGTCAAGTACTCCACAATAACAATACTTGTAGACAAGAGACCTGAGAAATACACGACTTTTATATGAGACAAAAAAACCACAACAGTTCTGCAAACCAGCCGAGGAGCCCGGTCTTCAGCGGCCTCAGAGTAGAACCAGTGCTTCACCATCAGAATGCTCTGTGGAATATTAACGGGACTTACCTGGATTTTAACGGCGATGACCACAGAGATCAACTCTTTGTCAAGTTCTCTCATCACCACCAGCTTCTTCAAGGTCAGACTGCACAACCTGAGGAGGAAACAGATGTTTTTTCTTGGTCTTCAATCACGAAATGTAGTTTCAAACCCTCAAAAACTCAAACATTTTGTCATACTTTGGTGTTCAAGGACTTTTGTGGGAGAAAAGGGTATATTGTGTTACTCTGTGTTGCACTTTTATTCACATCACAGCACAATATTGTGTAGCTCCTCCCCCTGATGATACCTGAGGTATCTGAGCAGCAGATCCTCTTAAACCTCATGTTGTAAGGGTTGGTCCGACACAGAAACCTTGAAATGGACGGAGACGAAACATAACAAAAGGTTTGTCATGTTTATCGAGCTTTTCCTGAGCCATTGTTTTCCTTCTGGCCGGAGCAGGATCCTGATGCAAGAGCCGCTGACGTCAGTAAACACTGATTTCATAACAGAGTGTATCGCTTACTGTGCTGAGGGAAGAGAAACCAGTGACAGCAGCTTCCAGACCTGGTCTTAAAACAGGCAGGAATCCACACCGAAGAAGTCCCTCAGTGTCGTGGATCTACTTCTATCAAACCTCCTCAGTTTCACTTCAAACCACATGGTCTCTCCACATTATTCCTCCGGGTACTCCACACACACTTCAAAAGAAGGAGAGTCCACTTGTACTGTTTAGTTGAGACACAGATGTGAGGATCTGCAGTTCCATAAACAACTGTCAATCATCAATTCAATGAATGAAAATAAAAAAAGGAATTCTTAAAATGTTTTCTCTGGGCCTAGAATTAAGTATTTTAAAAGCACTCAGAAAGCACAGACCTCTGCCAAGCAGCTCTCTCCCAACTTCATTTAATTTATGATTAGATCCTTCTTTTTGTTTGGAGAACAGTACGAGGGGACAAGAAAGTGACCTTGTGTTGGTATGAAGATGGTACTTTAACTACAAAAGTATTATCGTATATTGTACGTCAAGGGTCCCCAACGTTTTTTTTAAGATAAAAACAGTAAGAATAAAATCTTAGAGTTTGTGTTTCACTCATTTACACTTTATTTTTTTGAGTAAACTTGACTTAAACTAGTTTCTTGACGTGTCAAGAGTCTCTGGATAATTTTACTTCTAAGAAAATAAACATCAACACTTTTCAAACAGTAATTATCAATAGAAGAGAAAAGATACAAATCATTTCTTTCTTTCTGTGAGGCCCGGTAACAAATGCCTTACGGACCGGTACCGGTACCTGGACCTGAAGTTTTGGGGACCCCCTGCTGTACGTCATGTGACATTTTCTTTATAACTTAGTTTGACTTTAAACAGATGGAGGCTGATTTTAAATATTTTTTACACTCATTTATACTAATTTTTCTTTATCGCTTAATCCCTTATGGCGGTCTAGGAGACTGGAGTCTATCCCATTTTCATAGGGTTAGAGGCAGGGGACACCCTGGAAAGAACGCCAGTCTGTTGCAGGGCACACAAAGACACACAACCATTCAAACACACACTCATTACCTACAAAATATTTCCCACAAGTTCTCAATCAACCCCTGTATGTTTTTGGACTGTGGGAGGAAACCAGAGTGTCCGGAGTAAACCCAGGCGACACGGGGAGAACACAGAGAAGGTCGTCTTCCTTCCGACCTGGTAGTGAATCAACTTAACGTGTTCCCACAAAAGGTTGAACCCATAAGTCCCGGATACACGTATCAAGGCCTCATCCGACCATCCTACCAGTGACACCATTTGTAACAGGGAAGTAACAACTGAACACAGACACAACTTTTCCTGAGTGAAGAACTGGAGACGATGAACCTCCTGCTCAACAATCTGGTAACCGTGTGTGGAGGCAGGAATGTGGACCAAACATTCAGAACCATCTGTGTTCGTCGCCCACAAGACCAGCCCGACCCACCAGAGCGGCTGAAAAGAACCGCGGCTGAGAATCCCCGGGTGGTATTGTGAGCCCGGGCGGGCGACGGAGGGTCGGGGGGGTTTAACAAGCCCGTCACGATTTGTCGAGGATGAAAGTGAAGTGTTGTTTTTGTGTGGTTGTGAGAGCAGCTACACACACACACACACACACACACACACACACGGGGTCGTACACGGCGTGAAAATAAATCATCTGTTACTGATGACATCACTGCTCGAACATCAGTTCAAATGAAGGTTCATTCACAGATGTCACTCAAAATGAAGATTCATTCACAGATGTCACTCAAACGGAGATAAAATACTTGATATCACCAAAACTTTAGAGTTCGCTCGATCGTATTTCATGTTAATTGTTCAACTAAAGGATTGATTTGTGCGATTGATCCACGATCATGAGTTTCAAAGACCTCAAAACTCAAGGGCTGGGGGCCAAAACTGTTACGCCAACTAATTTCATGCGGCCCAATAGAGATTTCTATACATATAGTTGAGTGATTATGAATCAAAATTAAAAAAAGTGCAAGAAAAGTAGAGGCTCTTAGATATACATCATGTATCAAAACACACTTTGATTATAGCGTAAAAAAAACAAAACCTTCCAGTCCGTTTTCTATCAATAAAATATTTTAAATTTCTACTTTTAACCTGGTAACTTTTTAAAGATTTATATATAGAATTGAATTAAAATGAGTAAAAAATGGAAGAGACAAATATGTTACACAAACCCCAGACTTAATGAAGCTAAAGTTAGCATTTAACTATTTAAAAAAGAGATAATTATCAGAAACTGTTTCATTTTAAGAAAAGCTACTAATAGTCTAGTTAATGAAGAAGAATTTTACTTGGGCTGCGACTCGTCTAACATTGTTTGACAAACAGAAAATCAAAATGACAAACTTGTAAATACGTTTTCATACAAAGTTACGACTTCTAAATGGTGACGACCATAAATAAACATTGATTATTGGCTCACCTGATCCACAGCTGCCCATCAATCAAAGGGTTTGTAGTTTGAATCCCGCTCCTGTTGCAAGGACAGTTTCAATATCATGTCAAAAGTTTGAGACCTTTGATCTACCTGGACTTAGAACTGTATTAGAGATGGACCCTTATGGTTTTTTCAGGGCCGGTTCAGAGTCACCCCAATCAATGGCTCCTCTGCAGCTGCAGACAGCATTCCGGGGTGAGGCCCTTTACGGTTTTTACTTCAAATATATTTGTCCGTTTAGTGAGTTTGTGATTATTTGGTAAAGATTTTGTATTCATGGTGACGTGATTACGTCATCTAATGTGTGTGTGGCGTCATCTAGCAACTTTTGTATGGAGTGAGATTACTGCCCCTGAATTGAGCGAGTGTGTCTTGGTTGTTGGTACACTTCAAAACGTTATTTTGGCGCAAAATGACTCTGCTGCATGCTCAACCAGTCATACACGTGCGTTCAACATGTCATACACACACGCTCAACCAGTCATACACGTGTGTTCAACATGTCATACACACACGCTCAACCAGTCATACACGTGCATTCAACATGTCATACACACACGCTCAACCAGTCATACACGTGTGTTCAACATGTCATACACACACACTCAACCAGTCATACACGTGTGTTCAACATGTCATACACACACGCTCAACCAGTCATACACGTGTGTTCAACATGTCATACACACACGCTCAACCAGTCATACACGTGTGTTCAACATGTCATACACACACGCTCAACCAGTCATACACGTGCATTCAACATGTCATACACACACGCTCAACCAGTCATACACGTGTATTCAACATGTCATACACACACGCTCAACCAGTCATACACGTGCATTCAACATGTCATACACACACGCTCAACCAGTCATACACGTGTATTCAACATGTCATACACACACACTCAACCAGTCATACACATGCATTCAACATACCATACATGTGCGCTCTAGCCGTCATACATGCGCTCAACTTCACAGCTGTGCTTTAAATTGATCTCTTGACATCTCTGATGTGCCTCAAAATGCAGAATATCAACACCGATAATCGCTCCGGCTGATTATCGGTCCATCCCTAAACTGTATGATATATATGATTATAAAACCTGATCAGGTCAGTATATTTGGGGAGAGTAAGATAATGTACTTTGGGGCAAAAACAGGAGGAGAAAAAGCATAAAATCAAGCATCAACTTCCTCCTTGCGAGCGATATTTATCTGGGGGTTAATCCTGGGCCGTTCAAATGTGGCGTCTCTGCACTAAATCACTGCAATTACATGAAATCGATAACACACTCCGTCTGCAGCCACTTCAGCGTTCATCAAAAGCATCTTTGTGGCATCGACAGATTCCACGTCGTGGACCGTGAGTGGGACGATTGATCCTCCAGAGAGTCGTGGACCATCTTTTCCGATCCGTGTCCCTGCACCGGAGCCTCGCCTCGGCCACGAGAGAAAGGAAAACATTGAGCAGAGGCCGTGACAATGGTGGGCTTGAAGGACCCCCTGGCAGGTCTGAATGAAGACCTTTCTCTTGTTGCGCTGAGGCGGCGACCCAAGAAATCCCAGCACAGAAGCCGATGAAGGCCGACATTGTCAGCGGCGGCTCTCACACGCACACAATAGCATTCTTTCATTCCTACACCAGCCTCTATTTGATGCCCCAGCTCCACAGAATGTCTTCAGCCAAGATAAAGTTTGGCTTTCTTGGACGTGAGGAAGAGATTCTCAACACCAGGCTTAACTCGGGAGCGTCTCTGAGGGAACGTTTGGTTTCGAGAGGATCTTTCTTGACCCACTTCTCCAGATGGACCGACAGCATCGAGCGCCTGTGGTCCTGGTGTTTGTTTACAGAGCTGGTTCTGGTTAACTTGGTGACGTTTATGGGAAAGAGAACTTCATCGTGAGTTTGTCGGCGTTGATCGTGCCGAGAACTCTTGTTTCAGCACATTTTAGATTCAACAAGTGACAATCCATCGTTTTTTTTAACTTAGGAAATAAATAAACTAAATAAACAAACTGTGGTAGATCCTATGGAGTAAACATATAAAAAACATCAACACTAAAGTTCCCTGAATCTTCTCCTGAGTCACTGATGAGTCGAGTAGCTGAGATATACACTTTGTTAGCGACGCAACATGTTTCAAACTATACAGGATGAACGGATAGATGTGGTCGTGACATATATATATACAGTATATATATATATATATATATGAGAAACATCTAAAGACACTTTTATTTGTTCAGGCTTTTCCTTGATTCTCTGAGACTCCTGTGTTTGTCTCTGTGTTATGTTGACCTTTTAAGTATATATTTTATTGGGTTTTGCTTTTATTGTTTAAGCGCTTTGTGACCCTGGTCTAGAAAATCGCTCTATAAATATAATGACTTACTTACTTACACAACAATGCTCTTGAATCTAAAGAACAATAGATAAATTGCACCACAGTTAGAGACACAAGTCTTCTTGAGAAAAGATGGATATTATTGTTGGTGAGTGCAAGTATTTCATTGTATTTTGAGTATTTTATGACACTTTATTTCCTTATGAATAAATCAATCAATGATAACAGAATAAAATGAGAGAATACAGTTATTTCAGTGTTTGTTTGTTTTTTCATATAAACAAAATAAGGTGATTTACATTTTTAGTGTTATTAAGACGTTAGTTTTATTATTGCCTTATTGGTTGCTTTGAAAAAATGACGCTTCAGTGTGTAGTTAGTATGTTCTCTCCGTGTCACGTGGGTTTACTCCGGAAACTCCGGTTTCCTCCCACAGTCCAAAAACATACACAGCTTGATTGAGAACTTGAGGGAATTGTCCGTAGGTATGAGTGTGTGTGTGTGTGAATGGTTGTCTGTCTTTGTGTGTCCTGAGACAGACTGGCGTCCTGTCCAGTGTGTCCCCTGCCTCTCGCCCTATGATACTGGGATTGACTGGAGTCTCCCCCTGACCCCCATAAGGGATAAAGTGATAGAAAATGAATGAATGAATGAATGAATATTGGACAAACTTATAGCTGTCATAAGATTTTGTTGGAATTGTTCTTAAGTTGTCTTTGAAAATCAGCTTTTATTTGTGAGATTTGTTATCTTTTAATGGTGAATGTCATCTTGAACAGCCGTTATTAAGGTAGTGTCATGTATATATGTATGATCCTGTATGATTCTCCACCCGTCATTTCATATTGATTTGTATTTTGTTAGTGATACATGTGCTTATCTGGACATATTTAAGGTTGAACGTATCCTGTTGAGAGGTCAATAGATGAAACGATATCTACTGGACTGTCCAACCATCTGAGAGACCAATAACAAAGCAGCCTCGGGTCACATGGTGATGTAGCATCAGACTAACAACACTCTCGGTCACAAGGATCTCTCAAAGCTCCGGAGGTGCTTCTGTGGTGAAGCCAAGAGGGTTTGTGGTGAATGAAGAGATGTTCAGTCCAAAGAATTCACTGACATCAGCAGCTATTAGGGAGGTCTGGCCTGAGCAGAGAGAGAAAGTCCTCCACGGTAGCAGCGAGCTTAGAGAATGAGGACGGGTTTAAATTTAATCATTCTAGAGGCATCCTCTGGAAAAAACAACCAGCAAAATTGTGGTCAGAGATTTTGTCAGCTTAAGAAGTGCTGACGACAAGATCTTTGTTTTCTCACGTTCCTGCCGATCATAGGTACGGAATCTGTACCGAATCTGCTCTGAAGTCATCACCTAAAATGTTCATTAAACTGAAGGTCAAACCAAAAGTCTAAATCTACCAGCCGTGGACGTCATGTGATGCTTTGGGTCACAGAGAAGCTTCTGTCCACCCTGAGGTCTCCTGTGACAGATGCTCTCCCTTAAAGTGGATCACGCTGTTGGTGCCACCGGCTGACCCGCATGTGTGTGTGTGTGTGTGTGTGTGTGTGTGCCTGTGTGTGTGTGTCCATGGACAACACGGTCCAGAGTCCACAGAAGCCTTGGCACCAGAACCACAGGGACTTTGACTCGGCGAGCACCAGAGAAGACCAGCCTGAGCCCAGAACGCTCTGTTTGCAGAACAGAACTTACTGGAGAGAAGAGTCGAAGCGTGAGGTTGTTGGTGGTTTACAGCGTGACATGAAAACAAACCATGATGAAGGAACTCGAGAGGAGGGAACTCATCACGAGGAAGACCAGTGTTGAAGAAATGTCAGCTGCGAGCTACAGATACAGCTTTAAGTGTAGGATTCGTCAGGTTACGTCATGGAAACAAACTAGTACAAAAGATAACAGCACCTGTGAGATCCTGAATAAAAAATAGTTATAATCATTTAAAGTTAGGACCATACCTGCTAGATTTATACTCCTTATAATACATTCTTAGGACTTGACATTACAAAGATTGTGACCATAAATACTTTTAGGAGATGCCTCATGACCTTGGTTGTCCTTGCCCATGCGAAGCATTGGAGACCTATGATGTCACCAGCTAGCATACTAGCTGGTCTTGACACACAGTTGATTAGCTAATGGTACCTGAAGGTCAACTAATGATCAACTCTGGTGTCATGTAGTGAATGTTCTTCAAGACGCAGTAACTTCTCATCATGACCATGTTTTACACTTTATTACTTTATAAAGTTGCTCTGAAATCTGGACGAACGAGAGGTTACGAGAGTCCATTATGACGTAATAATGGCTTCACTCCTCCTCCAGCTTTAATCACGCTTTGTTTATACAACGAGTCCCTTGGAGGTGGAGACTTCCCGGATTGATGACAGACCTCTGTGTTTGACCAATCACAGCAGAGTGGGTGTGGTTATGGTCAACAAGATTTAATCCCCAGAAGAACAAAGTGTTTTCAGTGGGCGGAGCTTAAGATCATTTTCTAATGTCAATATTTCAATGAAAAGAGAGTTTTGTACAAACAGATGCTACAATAGAGTCTATGAATAATTACACACTGACGGGAGTAGGCTGCAACGCAGCGCTGTGTTATAAGACAATTAGAAAGACTTTCCAGAGTGTAGCTCAACATTTGTTTTGTTGGTTTATGTTTTTTTAAATGTTCAAGACAACAAATCTTCTACCATTCATGATCTTTTTGAAAAGATCTCCATATATACAGTAACAAAGTACAAATATAACATTTGGATTTTTCTCGAGCCATAGTGTGTTCGACTTATAGACTTTAAACTTAACTGAAGATCATGCGAGCACTGGAATGATACAATACTGTCATGAGGAAGACACTCCTTAATAAACCATCAGCGAGCATGACTTTAAAAGAAACCTCCTTTGTCATGTAACGACTTGGCCGACGACATGAAAACTACACCGGCTGCTGTTTGACGTTTTGAGATTGAGTTTCAACTGCTGGATTCTCCTTGTGTTATGAACAGAAGCCTCGCTGGAAACCGGACACCCAGAGAGTCCTGCTACACTGGGCGTCGATAATGAGATTTCCATACTTCACACGGCAGCTTCCTGCTCCGGCCGAGCCGCCAGGATGAGCCAGGAATAGCAATCGAGTTCCCCTCGATCTGCTCTCGCATCAGCGAGAGGAAGGTCAAGTGAAGGGAAACTTTACTTTGGAATCAGGGACGAGGCAAATATTCCAGGGCGAGAGACGCTTTGAATGGTCATCAGGCCCTTAAGTTACGCCGCAAAACTCAAGGCCAGGGGGCCAAACTTGGCCAGCCAAATGATTTGATGTGGCCACAAGAGCTTTAAGGAAGTATTGTTTTTAGTCAGTTCCAGGGAGAAAATAAATGAATGAATGTTGCAGTAGTGCAGTAATAAATTATATTATATTTACCGTATTTTCTGGAATATAAGTCGCAGTTTTTTTCATAGTTTGTCCGAGGGTGGGACTTCTACTCTGGAGCGACTTATGTGTGAAATTATGAACACATTATTAGCGGTATATCATTTCACATGTTATTTTCACACTAAACCTCAAGAGGGCGCTCTAGGCCTGTGTTGATAATTTTGACGTAGAAGAGGAAGAATCTTCTACCTCCGGAGTTAGTTAGTTGTTTAAAAGTGACACGAGGATGAAGATTTCATTAGAGTTATTTGGAGTTACACGGATGGTTTGGTAAACTTGTTAGTTATTTATGCTATAGTTCTCTGAATAACTCTTCATATGTTATGTTAACATACCAGGTTCTCAGTCGTGTCATGTAACGTACAATTATTCGTTGCTCTATTTTTATTTTAAATTGTCTTTCAAGATCAATTTTTTTCATTTGTTAAAAGTTTTTCCAACCCTTCCGTGGAAAAAGGCCCCCGGTGTTGGGGGAAAAAAAACCCCCCCCCCCCCCCCCCGGGGGGCCCCCCCCCGGGGCCGGGGGGGGGGGCCCCGACATGTCTGTTGCTTGGTGTTGGATTAGAGGAGAAATGGAGGAGAGGAGTGAGGGTTATCAAATACATTTCCCCCAAAAAATGCGACTTATACTCCAGTGCGACTTATATATGTTTTTTCCTTCTTTATTATGCATTTAATGGCTGGAGCGACTTGTACTCCGGAGACACTTATAGTCCGGAAAATACTGTATTTATTAGTGTTTTACGACTGAGCTCCTAACAACCAAAGAAACTAAAGAAACTAAAGTTGAAACAGCTGCTGATCTGTGTATTTTTCTCTACTTTGACCTTCAACAGACAAGTTCGAACTATGATTTCGCAGTAACGGACGCTGAATGTATTTCAACGGAGGTTTCCATGGAAACACGTGGGTCACAAAGCCTTCACTTTGCCAGCGAAGAGAACATTGATGATTTGTTTTTTTTAACTCAGTGAAGAGTTGTCAGTTTCCTGAAGGAAACAAGGAGGTGAAGATCCTGAGAGGCAGGACAGGTGAGAGCACTCAAGACATCCTCTCGTCCTCATACTTCATTCATACACAAGCTGGATTTGTGCGGTTGCTATGGAGACGGGTCTCTTTCATGTTCTTTTAAGAACACAAAAAACTCTTTATAGATGACAATGTTATCCCGAAAGCTGATGTTTCTTTTTTAGAAAAGATGGTTTTGATACGTTTTATCGTGGGGCATCCATCAGTAACCATAGCAACAACAGACTTTGTCAGTTGAGCTGATAAAACGGTGAAGTTAGTCGTCACCTCGAGGTGAACGACAAAAGCAAATTATTTTTTGTGATCTCGTGTTGAGAAGGTTTCGTTTCTGCTTCACATCATTTCTTTGGCTCTTTAGAAGACGCTGGAAACCATTTTCCCTCCAATGTCTCCAATCAAAGGTTCTTCTCGCCGCCGAACCATCAAACGCTTCGTGAGTCACAAAAGAAAAACGTGTCTTCAGGGACGAGACGAGTCCGAGGAAGCTTTTCTTCTGGAGGTGTCACACTTTTTACAAAAAAAGGAACAAAACAGAATTCTCCTGTGAGGCGACGAATAAAAGACAAGTTTCTCTTCTTCCATTTATTTCATGTGCAGATTTTAAATGTTGCATCTTATCAAGAGAACGTGTTGCATTTATGAAGATCACACAATTAAAAACATCTTACGTTCTTAGTCTATTGAAGGTTAATTACAATCTATTATCCTACCAGTTGTATTTACTACAACGAAAACACATAAATAATATATATAAATTCTATCCCATAATGTCAAACATAGTCAATTTTTAAAGAAATTAGGGTCGATGAAAGTGCATCAATGTACGCGTCTGTGTCGTTCAATCTGTATTTTTGCCACTATTTTACAAGTATATTTAAAAATGTAAAAGAAATTTACTCTGAAATTTGCCAAACAATTGTCAGTCGGTAACAGTGTACGTCAAACTCAAGGCCCAGGGGCCACATTGGGCCCGCCATGTCGTTTTATTTGGCCCGTCCTGCCACATTTTAAATGTTTGAAACTGGAGGCAAAGAAAGACATTCTCAAGTGAACTCTTGATTCATACAAACTCTACTCATGGTCAAGAGCAGAAGTAGATTTTGTTAGTAGCCACGAAAATAATCTAGAGCTTCTAAAATATTGAAGAATAACAAAATCCTGTACTTTTCCACACAGATTTGTTCTGCTAACGTTTCACGAATGAGAGGCGACATCTTTGCACGGTATCAACATGAACATTGATCACCTTTGATTTCAGACGACCACAGTGACCTTGACTTTGACACGTGTGTGGTAAACATTTCTAAATCCATTTATGAAATTTACGAAAGAATATCATCTAAGGCCGCACGATATATCGAAAAAAATATCGCGATATTGTCACGTGCGATATGCATCGTAAACATGTGATCATTTATAATTATTTATTGTATAAATCAAGCATTTCTTAAATACACACTTTGACCAATCAGTGTCACGTTCTGTAAAGTTGTCAATTTGTACTTCTATGTCTCGTTGTTGTTTACGTCTCCGTCCGTCTTCCTAGGCTCGGTTGCTATGGATTTTTTTGGTGAAAGAAAAAAATATCGCATTAATATCGATACCGTACTTCAAGACACTGATATCGTCTCAATATCGTGCTGCACTAACATCTCGCTCACATCAAGAGTTTGTTTCCAGCTCCTCGTTCACTCAAAACCTGGCGACTCGAGCTTTTATTTACACCGTTTGTTTGCCTCTAAACTGAGGTTTGTTCAGCCTCTTGACTCGTCCTGACGTGGACGGCTGGACGAGAGAAACATCCACAGCTGTATCAACACGAGCAGATCCAGGTCCAGACAGATGGAGAAACGACGTCTCGATGGTGTTCCAGAACCATCGTGTCGACTGGAACCAGCTTCAGGTATTTCTCTGACGGGCTCCGAAGAGATAGATTCTCCTCGATTATCTTCATCATCCAGTCACAGATGGAGGTGTCGTTATGATTGGGTTTCCATGGCGACCGCGATAGCACGACACGCCGTGAGCCGCGATGAATGAAAGACGATCTTTTTGCACGATCGGACATCAAGGCGAAGAAGAAGAGCCGAGGTCGGGCGGGAAAAGCCGTCCTGATTCCCATAATGCAACCTGAG
This sequence comes from Callionymus lyra, assembly GCA_016630915.1. Classification (NCBI taxonomy): domain Eukaryota; kingdom Metazoa; phylum Chordata; class Actinopteri; order Syngnathiformes; family Callionymidae; genus Callionymus; species Callionymus lyra. The sequence continues at coordinate 18,115,049 of JACEEU010000020.1, forward strand.
ATGGATTGATGGAGGAGGAACATATCTATATATACACACATACACACACACACACACACACACACACACACACACACCTCGGATTGACGGACATGCCACTCCAAAACTCTCAGGTCTGATTGAACGTCAGTCTCGTCCACAACATCCTGACGTCGGGAGACTGGCCTCATGATTGACAGCTGTCTCTTAAGAGCCGGACTTGATGGTCAGCCTCGTCCAGATCCTGACGGATGGAAGTTACCTCAGGGAGTAGAACTCAACCTGCCACGGTACTCTGGAGGATTGTGGGAAGGTTTCTCAAATACTTGGATAAAAAAGGTGTTTTAAGAGTCAGAAGGATACGTGACGAGTATTTATATATCAGAGGACAGTTAAACGGAATCTTAAAACATGGAGACCAGTTGTTGAAATATGTGAGGATTGTCTAGAATCGGTTACGGTAAGTATATATGTGTAGTATTGTCGAGGACCACATGACTCTTGACGAAGTCGTAACTGCTTTCATTTGTTTTCAAACCAAAATATGTCCAAACATCAGCTTTTAAAGCTGCTGGACTCACTGTATCCTCTCGTCCTCAGTCATTGCTGGAATCTCACAGGATTTATCTTTTGTTTTAGCTGCAGTTCTGTTGATACGTATCATGATACAGGGTCAATGATACGATATATTGTGATATATAGTGATAGTGTAGTGACAAGTATATATGTGTAGTATTGTCCAGTACTCGACTCTGGTGTTATGATAGTGTAGTAACAAGTATATATTTGTAGTATTTTCCAGTACTTGACTCTGGTGTGGTGATAGTGTAGTAACAAGTATATATGTGTAGTATTTTCCAGTACTTGACTCTGGTGTTGTGATAGTGTAGTAACAAGTATATATGTGTAGTATTGTCCAGTACTCGACTCTGGTGTTGTGATAGTGTAGTAACAAGTATATATGTGTAGTATTTTCCAGTACTTGACTCTGGTGTTGTGATAGTGTAGTAACAAGGATATATGTGTAGTATTGTCCAGTACTTGACTCTGGTGTTGTGATAGTGTAGTAACAAGTATATATGTGTAGTATTGTCCAGTACTTGACTCTGGTGTTGTGATAGTGTAGTAACAAGTATATATGTGTAGTATTGTCCAGTACTTGACTCTGGTGTTGTGTAGTGTAGTAACAAGTTTATGTGTAGTAGTCCAGTACTTGACTCTGGTGTTGTGATAGTGTAGTAACAAGGATATATGTGTAGTATTGTCCAGTACTTGACTCTGGTGTTGTGATAGTGTAGTAACAAGTATATATGTGTAGTATTGTCCAGTACTTGACTCTGGTGTTGTGATAGTGTAGTAACAAGGATATATGTGTAGTATTGTCCAGTACTTGACTCTGGTGTGGTGATAGTGTAGTAACAAGTATTTATGTGTAGTATTGTCCAGTACTTGACTCTGGTGTTGTAGTATTTACAGACCACATGACTCTTGACGAAGTCGTAACTACTTTCATTTGTTTTCAAACCAAAATATGTCCAAACATCAGCTGTAAAAGCTGCTGGACTCACTGTATTTGTAGACTATACCATTATACTGACTTGTACTACGTTGAGCATCTTTCAGCCTCTTTATTTACACACGATTAAATCAAGCATCTGTTGTCGTTTATCAGTTTCTTTAATCAAAGAGAAAGATCTGGACAAGGCTGAGTTTGTAAAAGCTATAAAATGAGAAAAGGCCTGTGAGCGATGATTCTGCACTTCTCTTCTTTCTTCTTCTTCTTTCTTCTTCTTCTTCCCTCCTGTGGCTTCTATCATCCTGCCGGTGCCAGGAAGTGTCGGCCCGGACTCTTGGTCCGGACGGAACCACAGCCCGACCAGTTCCTGGTGAGTCCGAGACTGGACACCAGACCAAAATAGTCGCTCGAGGATTTAATGCTCGGTAAAGACGAGGAAGAAGAACGAAAATATTTGACAACCAGGCTCTCGGTGCAGAGCGGCGGTGGATCCAGAGACGGAATTCCACTTGTCAATCATCCCGATGTCTCAACAAACAAGATGAAAAACGACATTGTTTTAAAGATGGATTCTAAATACTAGCAGAGAAAAGTTTTGAAGACCAGTAAATCCACTCAAAATTCCAAAGACACAAACCAAGTTTTCTTGCAGCTGGAATTCCTTGAAAACCAACTTCTATTCCAGTCACAAGCATGAGACCATGAACTAGTTACTGATTTTGACCAGTTTTACCTCTAAATTTTAACCATTTCCAGAGAAAACAGACGCATATAAATCCACACTTCACTGAAAAATAACAGAAGAACTTTTCCAAGTAAAAAAGTTTGATTAAACTTAATTCGAGTCACATTCTGAGGACGAGAGGATACAGTGACGACTGAGGACGAGAGGATACAGTGACGACTGAGGACGAGAGGATACAGTGACGACTGAGGACGAGAGGATACAGTGACGACTGAGGACGAGAGGATACAGTGATGACTGAGGACGAGAGGATACAGTGACGACGTGACGACTGAGGAGAGGATACAGTGACGACTGAGGACGAGAGGATACAGTGACTAGGACTGAGGACTGAGGACGAGAGGATACAGTGACGACTGAGGACCGAGAGGATACAGTGACGACTGAGGACGAGAGGATACAGTGACGACTGAGGACGAGAGGTTACAGTGGACTGAGGACGAGAAGGATACAGTGACGACTGAGGACGAGAGGATACAGTGACGACTGAGGACGAGAGGATACACGGAGAACAGTGACGACTGAGGACGAGAGGATACAGAGACGACTGAGGACGAGAGGATACAGAGACGACTGAGGACGAGAGGATACAGTGACGACTGAGGACGAGAGGAATACGTGAAGACTGAGGACGAGAGGATACAGTGACGACTGAGGACGAGAGGATACAGTGACGACTGAGGACGAGAGGATACAGTGACGACTGAGGACGAGAGGATACAGTGACGACTGAGGACGAGAGGATACAGTGACGACTGAGGACGAGAGGATACAGTGACTCAACCAAAGAATTGAACAATCTCGAGAGGGCAAAAAATTTCCCCTCAAATACTTCTGAAATGTATGTGATTGTATTGGAATATATGGTTGAATTGTATTGTGAGGTAAGTGTATCACTACAGCCCTGTATATATTTACACATACAACATACTTCAAGCCAAACCTACAAACCACTTTTCCTGCTAACTCAGCAGAATCTATGATTTTAAAATCGATGCATCAGCAGTTGTTTAAGAGTCATCGGACCTGGCAGCCGTATGGACTCGACCCACTGGGCAGGAAAACACACACACATGCACATGCACACACACACACACACACACACACACACACACGGGAAGAAGCGGTGAACGATCCGAAAGGTTTGCTTCAGTCGTCAGATCCACGCGATGAACACTCGCTTGAATCCATCTGCTGTGGCTTCCATTCTTCAGACGCCTGACGGCAGCTTCTCTGAGCTCCGGCGCTCACAGAATATTCAGTTTGTGTGTCGGTGAGTCGGTGCTGGAAACAGACCCGGACAATAAAGACTTCACGAACACGGCTCGTAATAATGTTTGCTCGGGAGAAACAGGCGTCGACGTTGAGCAATCACTGCAAACCAAACACACACCTGACGTGAGAACATGAACCTGTGACTCATGAATAATGACGAGATAAACTGGAGGCAAAGTCTGAGCCTTCGCTCGCGATCCGCGAGTTACTTGTGTGTCAGTCGATCATTAAGCTGCAGGACGACGCACAACACGCGTCACACCTCAACACAACCTGGAGCGACACGACAATCCCGTCACAGGAGCTGACGAGACTCCGACACACACACAGCTGGACACACACTGTGATCATGTCGTGGAAAAATACAAACGCTCTTGCATCACATCATCGTCCAAATTGTCGTCAACACATGTTTTGTGTAGCGATAAAGAACAAACTATCAACACTCAAAATGCTAAAATATTTGTGTTCTATACCACATTTAGACCACAACAGGGGAGAAAGAAAGTATGGTTACACTTAATCACACAATCTTTTTTTCACAATACTGCATCGATATTGAACATGAACAGCACAATGTTTGTTTACGTTTGTGTTGCAATTAAACTTCCGACCACTAGATGGCGGCAGTCATTGCGTCCTCTGAAGCTATGAAATCCCAAGAGATCCAGGAGAAGATTGAGGACGAGAGGATACAGCGATGACTGAGGACGAGAGGATACATGGATGACTGAGGACGAGAGGATACAGCGATGACTGAGGACGAGAGGATACAGCGATAACAGAGGATGAGAGGATACAGGGATGACTGAGGACAAGAGGATACAGGGATGACTGAGGATGAGAGGATACAGTGATGACTGAGGACGAGAGGATACTGCGATGACTGAGGACGAGAGGATACAGCGATGACTGAGGATGAGAGGATACAGTGATGACTGAGGATGAGAGGATACAGTGATGACTAAGGACGAGAGGAAACAGCGATAACAGAGGACGAGAGGAAACAGCGATGACTGAGGACGAGAGGATACATGGATGACTGAGGATGAGAGGATACAGCGATGACTGAGGACGAGAGGATACAGCCATGACTGAGGATGAGAGGATACAGCGATGACTGAGGACGAGAGGATACAGCGATGACTGAGGACGAGAGGATACACAGCGATGACTGAGGACGAGAGGATACAGCGATGACTGAGGATCAGAGGATACAGCGATGACTGAGGACGAGAGGAAACAGCGATGACTGAGGACGAGAGGAAACAGCGATGACTGAGGACGATAAGCGGCGGGGCTGGCGGGCCGGGGCAGGGGGGGCTGTGGGTGGGGGGTGGGAGGGAGTTAAATTGAACACATTGAAGAGATAATGTTGATAAATGAAAAGTGTGATTAAGTATAAATACTGTTTAAAAAATGTTGCTTGTCTGTAAAGTTTAACCCTCAACTTCTTTTTTTTAATAAATTCAAATAATAATAAATAAAATGTTTAATTTCAATGTCAGCGGAGGAAATACTTTATGGGTAAACAATCAAATACTAATTTGTTAATATTTGTTTACATTGATGATATTTGTCAACAAAACCTTAAACTCACAGATGGAATAAATAATGTATAGAACATTGATTTTATTCATTATTTAAGACTGTTTTGGTTCAACAAAAGAAAATCATTGTTTCAATCCTCAATGTTTAGACACAAACAAGCTGTAACTTCATAAAATGATTATTGTTGTGTATTATTATCTTTATCTATAGTTATGTATCCTCTTAAGTATTGTTGTGTATTATGATGCATCTTTATCTATAGGTAGTTGTGTATCCTCTTAAGTATTGTTGTGTATTATGATGCATCTTTATCTATAGGTAGTTTTGTATCCTCTTAAGTATTGTTGTGTATTATGATGCATCTTTATCTATAGGTAGTTGTGTATCCTCTTAAGTATTGTTGTGTATTATGATGCATCTTTATCTATAGGTAGTTGTGTATCCTCTTAAGTATTGTTGTGTATTATGATGCATCTTTATCTATAGGTAGTTGTGTATCCTCTTAAGTATTGTTGTGTATTATGATGCATCTTTATCTATAGGTAGTTTTGTATCCTCTTAAGTATTGTTGTGTATTATGATGCATCTTTATCTATAGGTAGTTGTGTAACCTCTTAAAAGGCCTGCGGGTGTTTTCCACTGTATGAAAGAGTAAATAAAAACGTGATGAAAACATCAAATAAAACGAGAACATAAGACTATGAAAATGTATTTCATCTTTACAACCGTGTCCAACACGACGACTGAGCTATAAAGTACTACCTCGAACACTATAAAGTAACGATAAACAGTGCGGCCCGGAGGGAAAGCGTAGTAAAATAAACCAGTGAGGTTGAATATTAAAGAAGAAGAAGAAGAAGTGAAGCAGATTTCTGGACGAGCGTGGAAACTACTTTATACATTTTTAATCAGCACAGCAGGTGATTACGAACGAGCCGACAGAAACCAGGATGAAAGGAAGAAAGAAGGGAGGAGACGCTGAGGATCGGAGCGATAAAGACCAACTTTGAACCGAGACGAACGAGTCTATAATCTCACGTTCAAGCGCGAGGCGTCGAGAACGATGAGTCGGCGGATGAAGCGAGAGGAAGGAGGGACTGATAAAAAGTCGTTTATCACTGGAGTGATGAAGTTAAATTAAATCTGGAGCAGGAACCTCTCGTGGGACTGCAGACATCAGATCACATCAACATGAACACCTCCCTCCTCCGTCCCTCCTCCGTCCTCCCTCCGTCTTCCCGGTGTTTCCCAAAGTCACGATCGCGAATCAATAATTGACGGCGTTTCAATTATTGATGGACGGAGCCATTAGGTCGCGTCTGGACTTCAGACTCTTTGTTCGAGTCGTATGTAGTCACTGGGATCATGGTTTGTTTGTAAATAACTTACCAAGTATTTCAAGGATTGTTTATTGACAATATAACGCAGACGTGATTAGATCTTGAGTGTTGAAGTCACTCGTATGGCCTCTCATCGCTGCTGCTCACCGACTCAGCTTATTCCCGAACTAACGAAAAAACTCTACAATACACTAAAATCAATCCAATTTGTTACAATGTAATAAAATATGTCATAATTAACAGAAATATTTTGATTCAGGGTCTCCAAAAACTCTTTGGGAAGACGCTGTTTCCACTGAGTTGAGAGTAGGTCGGTCTCAGGAAGTTAAGTCCAATTATTTTAAGTTAAGTTAAGTACTAATTATAATTAAGGGAATTGTCTTCACCAAGAATAACGATAATAACATCCTGATCCAAGAAGATTGTCATGATTTCTTAGAGGCTCCTAAATAGAAACAAACGCAATGTACACCGGCAGTATTTGTCGTTAGCTACAGATGCTACAGTATTATTGGACCACGTTCATACTAAGCCTCTCGTAACCGGTTGAATAGACCAGAGGTGCTTAACCGGTTGAAATAAACCTAGAGTATGAACGCAAATCGACCGTTATTTTAAGGGTTTGAACCAGTTGAGCTAAAACCACCTCGGGAGTAGGTCAGGGTTTCCTGGGGTTCGCGGCGGACTAAAAACTCTGGTGTGAACGCTAAGGACTAGTTAGCCAGTTCCGATTGACGTCATACTTCCGGAGTCACAGGTCGGCATCAGAGTCGTGTTCAAAACTCCTGCACAGATCAAGTCAAATCACAGTCCAATGTCGCCTTTTGTCATTCTTAAGTTTTCTTTACACTTTGCATCTGAAGACGTCTGAGGAGACTTTTCACCTGGTTACGATAGGCTTAGTATGAATGGGGTTGCTACAGAATAAAAAAAGGAAGAGCCTATCCTTGAAAGAGTCTATCCCAGTTTGGGGGGGGGGGCCCCCCGGGGGGGGGGCGGTAGTTTTTTTCAAAAAAAAAAAAAAACAACCCCTTAAGAAAAGGAGGGCTGGGGGACACCCTGGACAGGATAACCAACACGGGGGGAAGCCATTTCCTCAGCAACCAGGAAGATGTGAGTCCAAAACAAAGACAAACAACCATTTACTACAAAGGCCCCAAAATCCTTCCGCCGGAAAAGTTTTTTTTCCCCCCCGGGGGGTTCCCCCCCCAAAAGGGGGGGGGTGTCACACTCATCCTATTGACAACATTCCAAAAAAAAGTGAAATAGAAGATGAGAAGCCTGTAGAAACGAGACAAGCCTTTCTCTGCCTCGGCCCATGAGCCACTGCTATGACTTCCTGTATACTGCTGTCACTTCCTGTCTACTGCTGTCACTTCCTGTCTACTGCTGTCACTTCCTGTCTACTGCTGTCACTACCTGTCTACTGCTGTCAGTTCCTGTCTACTGCTGTCACTTCCTGTCTACTGCTGTCACTTCCTGTCTACTGCTAACACTTCCTGTCTACTGCTGTCACTTCCTGTCTACTTCTGTCACTTCCTGTCTACTTCTGTCACTTCCTGTCTACTGCTGTCACTTCCTGTCTACTGCTGTTAGTTCCTGTCTACTGCTGTCACTTCCTGTCTAGAGCTGTCACTTCCTGTCTAGAGCTGTCACTTCCTGTCTACTGCTGTCACTTCCTGTCTACTGCTGTCACTTCCTGTCTACTGCTGTCTACTTCCTGTCTACTTCTGTCACTACCTGTCTACTTCTGTCACTTCCTGTCTACTTCTGTTACTTCCTGTCTTCTGCTGTCACTTCCTGTCTACTGCTGTTAGTTCCTGTCTACTGCTGTCACTTCCTGTCTAGAGCTGTCACTTCCTGTCTACTGCTGTCACTTCCTGCCTACTGCAGTTAGTTCCTGTCTACTGAATGAGGAGTATTGAACCGTCAAACTCTTCCGAAGAAGCAGCAGCAGATTTATATATATACGTATATCTATATATATCAAAATCGCTGGAGCTCCAAGTAAATTGGTTCTTTACAAAAATAAAGCCCAGCAGGAGCGATCCAAGATATTTAGCAAATATTCCAAATTACTTTCTGTTCAACTCTGAGTTTTCTATTCCAGTTTTTATTGAAATCCATTCATTTAGATCAGAAAGTTACTAGTTAAACCATGAATATGAAACAAAAAGTGATATTTAATAGCATTATTTACTACTAAGGCAGACATGGTTTGTGTTTTAAAGTACTGTCATGAGCAGGTTTCATCTATGAAGTGGTTTCATCGTCGTCATAAAACGTCACAAATGCAGGTCAAAAAGACAGAAACTCCTGCATCAGCTCGCACTGACCTAGAAAACAATTAATTCCGTGATGGTTAGTGAAACCCATTTTATCTCCAGGGAGATTTGTGCAGTTACACAAGAGTGTTATAAACGTGTGTGTGTGTGTGTGTGTGTGTGTGTAAGAGAGTATGTAGGTTACTTAGTGTCTGTGGTGAGAGCGAGTCGATTCCATCGACAGCCAGAGGTGGAACATCAAGGAAAAGACTCAGGACCGGTCGGTGCTTTATCAGCAGAAAATACCAGAGGACATTAGAAAATGATCAGTTTCGTCCCAGCAAGTCAGGGGAGAGGAGAAACTAGTGTCATCTTTTTATGTGTTTGAATAAGCATCTTTGATATTTTCCTGCTGTACGTCTTTTAAAATCCTTCATCCTACCTGCAACGCCATCAAAAGCTAATACTTAATAGACTTGTCATCCTACTTCTGACGCCATTTATGCAAAAAAATCCTGAGACTAGAGCGAAAACTTGTTTCTGATCTGATGGAGATAATTCTAGCTTTCAGCTGTTGCAGCCTGGAGTCTTATCCCAGCTACATAGGGTAGGAGGCAGGGAAGATAAACAACCTTTACTGAATCTACAATAACAGTATCTTAATTTATTTTTATTTTATTCGGAAATAAGTGGATGTTTTGATGTGAAAAAAGTTAAACGAATAAATTAATACATGATATTATTTATTTAATACGTTTTAATTGAGTCACATTGAAGTGAATAAAGAACAAAATCCAACCATCGTTTCAGGTAAAACATTAACTACGGTATGTGAAGTAAATTCAGCTAAAACGGGATTAAAAGATGACACTGAAACAACGTGTCCTGAGACATAATTCCACTAAAAGTGTTCAAATCCAATTATTGCACGACAATGGACGTCCCTCGTTTTATGAGTGATTGACAGATCATCCCTAATGACTTGTGTAACTCGTGTGACGCTCAAATCCCGTCTGGGCTCGTCTGTCGCAAACCATAATGTTTCACTTATTATGTCGTTTTGTCAGGAAATTAAACTTTAAACTAGAAGTCTATAGTTTTTTCCAAAAGTAATTTAAGTGAACATTTCCTCTTATTTTCCAGTAAAAACATGCTAAATGCTAAGCTAATTCAATTGACTCTACAATGTAAAACAAGTAAACAGTCTCTAAACCCAGAAATGTGTTAAAAATGCTAAATGCTCTTTGCTAGCTAACATAGATGCAATAAGATTGTAAAATAAATACATAATTAAAGATTGTTGAAAAAAAAAGAAGCTTTGCACTCAACACTAGAACTCTTAAGTTCCGTTGATGAAAATTAAATATTTATTATCTGATCAAACATGCGGAAATAACTGCATAATAAAAAATAAACTCTCTGCAGAAAATCCTTCTTTTCACTCGTGTTCTCGTTCAACACGGTTTCCTTCAACTGAGAAATATATCTAAATTTAGTAAAGTGTTGTCACAACAAGATCTGGAGATTATAATCTATGCGTTTGTGTCGTTTAACTATTGTAACAGTTTATTTTCATGTCCAAACAAGAAGGATCGTCTCGCCTGCAGTAAGAATTCTGAGCTGCTCTAGTAGAAGAACTCACATTTCTCCTTCAAACTCTTCACTAGTTTCTTTCAGGATCATTTTAAAATCCTGGTTCTTACTTTCAGATCTATTCATGGTCAGACCTTCCATCAGTGATCTGATCTAGGCGCTTAAGAAATAACCTTTAATTTCTTACTTACTTATTTATAAAAGATATCTTTTAACAGTTTCCTCAACGTTCCAGAACCACTGGCACCCAGAGAAAGACAGTATAGATACATTTCTTGATTTAAAAAAATGGCAATCACGGCCAAAAAGGCTTTTATGAGGAAGTGCCATGTCCAAATATTTGAGCGATTTAAACTCGCAGAATATTGACAGAACAAACCTGGTCTGTTAACTGAGAAATATGTGGGGCAACCGAGGAAGTATTAGCACTTACTGATGTTTTTATGTTTATTATTGGTCGTCAATAACTGATCTAAATATGTGTGTCGTTGACAGAACACTCCAGTGCACAGGAAGTACAAAAGTTCCGACACAAACGAGAAAATATGTTGTGAATTACGTGTGTAAAGGTCAAAGTTGTCATGGGTTTAATGGATGTAGGAAATCTGTTCTTGACTTGTTTGTGGAAAACTCATTAGATCCTTGTGACGATCGCGGGAGTTCTGGATAAACAAAGGTTTGTGACTCATTCCCGGATGAACTTTTATAGGTCAGCCAGAGAAAAAAGAACACGATTTAGACGAGATAAGACCAAATATGAACCATGTTCCCTGAAACATGTGGACGTTTATATGAACCATGTTCCCTGAAACAAGTGCACATGAATATGAACCATGTTCCCTGAAACATGTGGACGTGAATATGAACCATGTTCCCTGAAACAAGTGCACATGAATATGAACCATGTTCCCTGAAACAAGTGCACATGAATATGAACCATGTTCCCTGAAACAAGTGCACATGAATATGAACCATGTTCCCTGAAACAAGTGCACATGAATACGAACCATGTTCCCTGAAACAAGTGCACATGAATATGAACCATGTTCCCTGAAACAAGTGCACATGAATATGAACCATGTTCCCTGAAACAAGTGCACATGAATACGAACCATGTTCCCTGAAACAAGTGGACGTGAATATGAACCATGTTCCCTGAAACAAGTGCACATGAATTTGAACCATGTTCCCTGAAACAAGTGCACATGAATACGAACCATGTTCCCTGAAACAAGTGCACATGAATACGAACCATGTTCCCTGAAACAAGTGCATATGAATATGAACCATGTTCCCTGAAACAAGTGCACATGAATATGAACCATGTTCCCTGAAACAAGTGAAGACGCTCCAACACACTTAATCCATTCAAACGACAGTGTTCCAGTGGGACGTCTCGGATTAAACCACTGACTCAGCAAGGATCAGTCAATGGCGGCTCGACTGCTCACTTAAGCAGGAGGTTCTGGTTCTGGTTCTGTGGGTTTAGACGAGGACGGGGTCGTGACTCAGAGAGAGAGAGAGGCAGCTTTTCCTAATTACTACAACATGCTCGCCCTTCTAAGCTCCGCTCCCAACTTTCCAAAAAGCGACCTGACCTACATTTCTCCGGCGTTCCTGCTCAGGATTGAGAAAATAGTTATTTAAGGCTCAGCAAAGGGAACGATAATAGAAACTCTTGGTTTTTATATGCAACTGCAGCAGGAGCTCAGCCTGCAAGTCCGTACTCAGGGCTCGATTGAGGAGGAAACGTTTATATTCTGTTAAGTGAGTTAAACTTAAATAAACCTCTACCTGCAGTCATTCCGAGGTAAAACAAGAGACAAAAATATTTTAGCAATATATTTTCTGTTACATATTTACATGTATTCACTTTTTTTTTAATATTGTTTTTTAAATTCATGTTTTGTATGCAAAGCAAGAAATTAAAAACAATCTCCACTAACCAAAGTGAAAAATACAAGTTAAATATAATAATAATATTACAAGAAAACTGTACTAGAAAAGTATAGAAAATATATCAGTCCACACTAACAACAAAACAAGTTAAATATAATAATAATAATACAAGAAAACTGTACTAGAAAAGTATAGAAAATATATCAGTCCACACTAACAACTAAACAAGTTAAATATAATAATAATAATACAAGAAAACTGTACTAGAAAAGTATAGAAAATATATCAGTCCACACTAACAACAAAACAAGTTAAATATAATAATAATAATACAAGAAAACTTACTAGAAAAGTATAGAAAAATATATCAGTCCACTATAACAACAAAACAAGTTAAATATAATAATAATAATACAAGAAAACTGTACTAGAAAAGTATAGAAAATATATCAGTCCACACTAACAACAAAACAAGTTAAATATAATAATAATAATACAAGAAAACTGTACTAGAAAAGTATAGAAAATATATCAGTCCACACTAACAACAAAACAAGTTAAATATAATAATAATAATACAAGAAAACTGTACTAGAAAAGTATAGAAAATATATCAGTCCACACTAACAACAAAACAAGTTAAATATAATAATAATAATACAAGAAAACTGTACTAGAAAAGTATAGAAAATATATCAGTCCACTATAACAACAAAACAAGTTAAATATAATAATAATAATACAAGAAAACTGTACTAGAAAAGTATAGAAAATATATCAGTCCACACTAACAACAAAACAAGTTAAATATAATAATAATAATACAAGAAAACTGTACTAGAAAAGTATAGAAAATATATCAGTCCACACTAACAACAAAACAAGTTAAATATAATAATAATAATACAAGAAAACTGTACTAGAAAAGTATAGAAAATATATCAGTCCACTATAACAACTAAACAAGTTAAATATAATAATAATAATACAAGAAAACTGTACTAGAAAAGTATAGAAAATATATCAGTCCACACTAACAACAAAACAAGTTAAATATAATAATAATAATACAAGAAAACTGTACTAGAAAAGTATAGAAAAATATATCAGTCCACACTAACAACAAAACAAGTAAACTATAATAATAATAATACAATAAAACTGTACTAGAAAAGTATAGAAAAATATATCAGTCCCTCCACACGTAATATAATAATAATAATACAAGAAAACTTACTAAAAAAAAAAAAAAAAAAACCCCCCCCCCCCCCCCCAACAAAAAAAAAACAACAAAACAAGTTAAATATAATAATAATAATACAAGAAAACTGTACTAGAAAAGTATAGAAAATATATCAGTCCACACTAACAACAAAACAAGTTAAATATAATAATAATAATACAAGAAAACTGTACTAGAAAAGTATAGAAAATATATCAGTCCACACTAACAACAAAACAAGTTAAATATAATAATAATAATACAAGAAAACTGTACTAGAAAAGTATAGAAAATATATCAGTCCACTACTAACAACAAAACAAGTTAAATATAATAATAAAACTGTACTAGAAATATAGAAAATATTCAGTCATAACAACAAAGAAAACTGTACTAGAAAAGTATAGAAAATATATCAGTCCACACTAACAACAAAACAAGTTAAATATAATAATAATAATACAAGAAAACTGTACTAGAAAAGTATAGAAAATATATCAGTCCACAATAACAACAAAACAAGTTAAATATAATAATAATAATACAAGAAAACTGTACTAGAAAAGTATAGAAAATTTTCTCCCTTAATAATAATACAAGAACTGTACTGAAAAGTATAGAAAATTTTTCGGGCCCACTAACAACAAAACAAGTTAAATATAATAATAATAATACAAGAAAACTGTACTAGAAAAGTATAGAAAATATATCAGTCCACTATAACAACAAAACAAGTTAAATATAATAATAATAATACAAGAAAACTGTACTAGAAAAGTATAGAAAATATATCAGTCCACACTAACAACAAAACAAGTTAAATATAATAATAATAATACAAGAAAACTGTACTAGAAAAGTATAGAAAATATATCAGTCCACACTAACAACAAAACAAGTTAAATATAATAATAATAATACAAGAAAACTGTACTAGAAAAGTATAGAAAATATATCAGTCCACACTAACAACAAAACAAGTTAAATATAATAATAATAATACAAGAAAACTGTACTAGAAAAGTATAGAAAATATATCAGTCCACTATAACAACAAAACAAGTTAAATATAATAATAATAATACAAGAAAACTGTACTAGAAAAGTATAGAAAATATATCAGTCCACTATAACAACAAAACAAGTTAAATATAATAATAATAATACAAGAAAACTGTACTAGAAAAGTATAGAAAATATATCAGTCCACATTAACAACAAAACAAGTTAAATATAATAATAATAATACAAGAAAACTGTACTAGAAAAGTATAGAAAATATATCAGTCCACACTAACAACTAAACAAGTTAAATATAATAACAATAATAATAATAAGAAGAAGAATAAAAGAAAACTTTGCTCAACAAATGGAGAAAAAAAAATCCATCCTAAAAACAACACAATTAAAAACTAACAAATATAATAAACTAACTACATTTAAAATTATAGCAAAATACAAAAGTCCAGCCTAACAAGAACGCAAGTTAAATATAATAAATACAATAATAAAAATAAAGCACAAATATGAGTCAACACTCCAACAACCAAACAAGTTAAATACAATAAATAAATCAGATTCTTTATTTAATTTGGCAGTAAAAAATACATAGGATTTATTTTGTCGCATCAGTTAAGAATAAAACAAGACAAAACACTAAATAAACAGAAAAACAGAACCAATCAGCAATGCAGCCATTCTGTGGCAAATAAATACAATAATAATAGATTTAAAAACTGTGCAGAGAAATATAACTAACAACAAAATAAGTTAAATAAAATAATAAGAAGAATAAAACACTTTCTGTTCTATTCTACACTTAACAAGTAGAACAACCGTCTGACAGGTTCTATCAATAAACGAGATGACGGACGATAATCGAGTCATTTTATCAATAAATAATCGTGAATGATTAATGAAGTGAAAGCCAGTTAAACTCGTGTGTTACGTTCTAAAGGTTAGAATGAGAATTAATAATGTTGAGTGAAGGAAAAATGGTTGAAGAATGAATATATGATAAAGGAAGTCATGATATTATGACATAAATGATAATTAATTAATTGAACTTTGCATTTTCACTGACACATCCAGTCCCTCATCTAAGTCTAAGACCAGGGTTCTCAGACGACGAGGACTTCTTTGTAGTTCAAGCTTCTCAGGTGAAGGACACGGATCTCGTTCATCTCGACCAGACCATCGACTGCACGAGACTCCAAAATAAAACACCTTTTGTGGCCAAAGTCTAAAGAAAAAAAACGACACAAAAATGTTTCTATTTGCAGACGACACATTAATCGTTGACGTCACTAATCTTATCGCTTTCTTGAGCGACGCGTTATCACGGGTCGTGACATGGACGAGCATCATACGTGACCTAGTTCTCGGTGAACGACAAATGACCTTTGACCTCTCTCACTGGCCACTAAGTAACTCTTGGTGGGCCAGTTTTGAGCCTGAGTTCAAAGTATGTGCAGTAGATTCATTCATTCATTCATTCATTCATTTTCTACCTTATGGGGGTCACGGGGAGACTGCAGTCTATCCCAGTATCATAGGGCGAGAGGCAGGGGACACCCTGGACAGGACGCCAGTCTGTCTCAGGGCACACACAAAGACAGACAACCATTCACACACACACTCATATGAATAATGGACAATTTCCCGCAAGTTCTCAATCAACCTCTGTATGTTTTTGGACTGTGGGAGGAAACCGGAGTGCCCGGAGTAAACCCACGTGCAGTAGATTTACCACAAAAAATTGCCGAAATCCATCGGACGCCACAGCAAACGCAACTAAACGCAAGAACATGAGCTCGTGAATCACGAAATATCATCGAAAGTAAGTGAGAAACACTTTATTCTTCGCTACAAATCTTAGGAAAATGTCGTCACAACACGATCTGGATCTTATATACATTATAATCCATGCGTTTGTGTCATTAATACTATTGTAACAGTTTGTTTTCGTGTCCGTTTTCTGCAGTTCATACAAAACTCTGCAGCCAGAATTCTGAGCCGCTCTAGTAGAAGAACTCACATTTCTCTGATCCTTCAAAACTCTTCACTGGCTGACAGTTTCTTTCAGGATCATCTTTCTTTACTCGCACCTGATGAGTCGGCAACACTTAACACTCCTCCAGCTCACCTGCCTTCAGGTGTTTCCTGGAGACGCTAAACAAAGGTGGTGTTTTTTAAAGCCGGTCAATAACAAAAACCTCTTAAAAGTGTCTCGTTAAAAACCTTGTTTATGAAGATTTAACGTCGCTTCGCTTTCAATGATCAACTGCGGGACAATGACCCGTATCTACCATGAACTACATCTCCCACAATGCACCAGATCGAAGCTTTTATTTCGACGTTTTCAAATCGGTCATCAGAACCAGGACGACGTCGCGACGAGTCCTTCCTCGTTCCATACATGAGGCGACGATTCCTCTCAGGACGACGAGTCGATCCAAAGTCAGATCGACATCGATCGTCCTGCGGAGACGGACGTCCTCGTCCTCCAGGAGCTGCATCAGCAGAGGACACCAGTGGATCCGTGACATCGGGAGCTTTGACTCGACGCTACAGACTCTGACTCGGCAACTTTACGCTCGCGGATCCGCAGAAGGATCGAGTTGAGCTTCACTGACGGCGTCGCATTCGAGACCAAAACTATATTTAGACCAAAAAAAAAGAACCAGCAAAATAAATTATTCATCGTAGAGGATCAAAAAACACAATTTCTTTTTGGAAAGGCACAAAAAAAAAAACTTCCTCAAAAGGAAAACCTAAATACATGATTTCCCGCAGAAGAAATCTGATATTTATACAAAATAATGCGAAATTGCAACACTAACAGACTCAGGGACTCATTCATGATTCTATTTTATGTTAATCTTTGTATCCTTTCTTTGAGTTGTTTCCTTTTGAACTATGTTCTTTTCTTTTTGAACTATGTTCTTTTCTTGTTGATCCATGCTCTTTATACTTGCCCTTAGTTATTTGGTTTGCACTTTGTTCTTGTTCCGTTTTTATGAAACTTGCTGTGAACTGGAAGCTAATTTCCAGAAAGAGATTTCCAGAGGGTTTAATAAAGTCCATCTAATTTATATAATAATATTCTATTTTTTTTAAACCATTTGGACAAGAAAACAATAAAGAATAAAGGAATAAACTAATTTCTGCCTCAAAACAAGAGACAACTGCAAAAATAATTCACTGTAAAGGATAAAAAATGATAAACAAAATAGAAACTACTTCTGATGAAAACCGGCAGAACAAATAATCCACTTTTAATTGTAGTTTGTTTTAAAGACTCAAAAATTACTATCATTTTCAGAGACAATTTAAGACAAAAAAGAACAAAAATTTGGAGAAAACTTCGTAGAAAATTTCCTGGCCAAAACAAGACTTGCTTTTATTTTGAATTGAATTAATCTTGAGGTGAATGTAATCTTCCCTCCCCAGGGGCAAAACAAATAGACTCAGGGACTCATTCATTTCTCGGGCCATTAAATTGTACAATTCTGAGTTCTGGGGCAGGAGTGGAGTAAAAGTATCATGACGTTCTGTTCTATGTTAATCTTTGTATCCTTTGTCTTTGTTGTTTTTCTTTGATCTATGTTCTTTATCTTTATCTTTAGACTTAGATTGTATCATCTTGTTCTTTCTCTTTATTTCTCATTGTTCTTTTTTTTATGAAAAATTCCTCTATTTGCTGTGGCTAGTTGGGAAAAAACAATTTCCAATTGTGATCAATAAAGTTCTACCTACCTAATAAGATCGAAGGAGTAAAAGTGTGTCGCCTTGACCTTCCTTTTGAAACTCTTTTACTTTCTGTTCTTCTAGATCACAAAACCAGTTTGATGTGTGTCATTATTTGATGTATTTCTGTTCGAGTGAAGCCTCTGGAAGGTTCTCCCTCAGATATATGGTCATAAAAACATAGATGGTCTTCAGAACCTGGACTAAGATGAACAGGAACAACATGTGGACCCGTGTCTTCATAACTTGACACAGCCACGGACCCAACAATGAAGGTCCGACTCTCCTTCATCCCACTCCACTCTACATTCCCGCGGCGTGGACGTCCCGGGCGGCGCCGGGACAAAAGCCCGAGTGTCTTCCCGTCGCTCAAAGGCTCATCTCAGCACCATCGTCCCTCCGACGGGCACAAATATGACCGGCCTACTGGCTCCAGCTGCCGTCTCGAGGGCCCCCCGTCAATCCAGGCTCTGTCTCCGGGTCCGGACCCGTCCCCGGTGGGACGAGGGCCCGGAGAGAACAGCCGGAGCCCACTTCACAAACACCGGCCTGAGGACTCGGGTTGCATCATTATCGACTTGAGGAAAGAAATCCTGCTACTGGAGGAAGAAGATGGAGTCGCATCACCGGAGTTATGAAGAGGTGACTGAAGCCACGCCTCCTCTGAAGATGCAGCACTTCCTGCTAATGGCTCCGGGGCTTCTGGGACTTGAAGATCCGTGATTATTTAAGGGTGTGAGGCGGTGAACACACGACGTCCAGGATATTAACCCTTGAATCATTTTTATCGGTTCATGGTACCGTGTCGTTATTACTCAAGGTCAAGGTCACGGGTAATGTGAGCACCTTGGCAGAGGTATGAACGTATAAAGGTCAATAATAAAATTAATTGAAATTGCACCGAATAAAAAATGGAAAACAAATAAAAACGTCACTGATTCACTGAATACAATTTCCATAATTTGTGAGATTTAAGCAAAAAGAAATTGGGTAAAATGTCAGTGTTTAGTATAAGGATGTAAGAAAATGTTGATATAACAATATAAATATATATATACTATAAACTCATATATAAGATTTATATTGCAACTGTATCGATGATAAACGTCCCAGTATCAGTTTTTAAAATATAATAATTCACTTTTTAATCATTATTATTTACAAGTAACATGCAAATATTAACAACCTTTTTTCATTCTTGTGTTGCAATTCAACTTCCGGCAGCTAGATGGCTGCAGTCATTACTTCCTACACAGCTAAAGTAAGTAAGTAAGTAGGTAAGTAAGTAAGTAAGTAAGTGATGGTTATTTCTAAAGCGCCTTTCTAGAGCAAGGAACAATGAAACTAGATCCCAGTGATGACTGAGGACGAGAGGAGACAGAGTCCAGTATCACAACACCAGAGTCAAGTACTGGACAATACTACACATATATACTTGTTACTACACTATCACAACGCCAGAGTCAAGTACTGGACAATACTACACATATATACTTGTTACTACACTATCACAACACCAGAGTCAAGTACTGGACAATACTACACATATATACTTGTTACTACACTATCACAACACCAGCGTCAAGTACTGGACAATACTACACATATATACTTGTTACTACACTATCACTATATATAGCAATAGGTCATATCATTGAATCCTGACAGATATCGTATCATGTGATTCTTGATAAAACTAAATGTCACACATTTGAAGATGATTCAGTAAAAACAAAATAAAGGTTAAGATGAAATAAAGGAAGAATTATTTAAAAACTAAGATCCAATTGTTAAAAGATCATACTTGAAAATACAGCCACATCAACATATAGTACATCTATATTGAATTACTTCAACACCAGACCAAATGATCCAAATCAAAAGTAAAATATTCAATTGATAAATGTTGTGAGGAAGAGTGAGATTACAGAGAAGATGTTATAAAGTATAAAACAAAACTTGAGAAATATATTTAAACAGCATCACTTTCTTTATCTTCTGCGACAAATACATGCTGACTCGGCCTCTGAGGATGACGCGCTCCACACTTTTAATTTAGCAGGAAGAAGAAGATAGTCATCGTTTTTAAAGGATGCGTTCAATGTCTGCTGCAAAGTGTCGTTAATATCGTTAAGTATCTCTAATGTCTGCTTTAAATCAAGTCAACTGAAGCCAAAGAAGGCTGATCGTATATGGAATCAAACCTAAGATTTAAAGTCATTACACTTTATTTCTATAAAGTAATAATTCACTTGTGACCACTGTAGCATTACTTGCTAAGTGTTAAGCTAACATTAGCTAAATCAAGTTTAGGTTTAAGAACCACCTGTTAAGTTTAACAGGTTTTGAAACGAAAATGTTTATTTTAATGTAATGTTTAGTGTAAATTCTTAAAACATTTAGCATCTAAAGATGCTGAAAATATGTAAACATTTAAAAAGCATCTACATTAGAACTCTCTCTGTCAAGCTAACAGCAAGCTAGCATCATTTTTAACTCATTTTTAAAGCTGAATGTTATCTTTAAATATATAAATATTTTCTTCATCCTAGCTGTTAATGTTGGAAAAGAAGTGTCACTAAGGCGAGCTAGCGTCGATAAACTATCATTTATTTGCTATGTAGTCCAAAACTTCCCCTAAAAATGTTCTATCATTCTATTAGCTTCATAAGCTAACGCGATGTTTTGCTAACACTTCTGAGGTTTTGCTTTTCGTTTTTTAAAATGACATTTATGGCGCAAAAGATTCAGAAAGATCTTTTGAACAGTAATATTTTTAAAAACTATTTATTTACTTACATAACAAGTTGTAACGTCACCAAGATAATTTACTCTGTTTTGATGACGTCAGATCGATTTTAAGATTAATTTATCTTTATTATTCCTTATTTTTATTGAGCTATGTTAAAAATATATGACCTTTTCCTTGGAACTTTATTTTGACTGAATCAATAAATGAATATAAAAAAATAATTCAATGTTATTTAAACGTTTTTTGATATAATAACAGACCAGGGCAAAGTGCAGCCCGGGGGCCACATGCGGCCCTCATAATGTCAAAGTATGATCATGTATAAAATGGTTCTAATGCATTAACAAATGTATTTTGTATTTATTATTAATTTACATTTTCATATAAAACTTGTTTACTTTTCCCCTCCTTTTTGTGTGTAATTTTTTATGTATATAGTAATCCCTCAAAATATTTTTTTAAAGTAATATTTTAAAAAAAACCTCATACATACAAGAATAAAAATATTATTTCACTTAATAAAAGTCACGACCTTATGACGAATGGGGGGATTTCTTTCTGCTTGACGGCCCCTAACAACATTCATTTAAAGTGGCCCCTTGAAGAACCATCACCTCTGGGGGTCAATAAGTTCAGATCCTCGATGACGTCACGCGGCGAAAAGGTTACCTCGGACAGGTCACTGACGTCACACCTGGACCCCGAACTAAAGCCCCCTCAGCGGGGGGTCCAGGTGCGCCAGGACAGCAGGTGGAACACGTGAGTCTCAGAACCCGCAGTGCAGCAGCGGCTCACCTGGGGACGCAGTTCGGCGAGGACCCGTCGATCTCCCAGGTGGCGAACAGGTTCATGGGCAGGGGTCTGTTGAGACCCCCGCTGCCCGCCAGGCTCAGGCGCCCGCTTCTCTCCGCCATGGTCCGGCTCTGCGGGCGGGACGGTCCGGTGCAGAGAGCGGCGGGTTCGGCTGGCGACACGGACCCGGTTCCGGGGTCTTTGGAAGGAGTCCTCGTCAGGGGGGGTCGTCACTCGGTCCGGGAGCTCATGGTTTCTTCTTCTTCTTCTTCGGTGAGACAGAAGTGAACCAGCGACCGCTGAGCGTGTTGTGACCGAACGCGCTGCTGCTGCTGCTGCTGAGGCGCCCGGCGGGGGAACAGCGCCACGCACTGGCCGGACCAGGAAGCACACGCGCCATCGCGTGTTCTCGTTTTAAATATAAATGAATACAATTTAAATATGTATATCAAATAAAAGATGTTTCAAAACCATGATGCATATGATCTACTCTTTTTTAATTGTTTATCAATAATATGGTCAATCACAAAGAAGTAACCCGATTATCGATCGAACATTATTTATATTAATAGTATGTAGATGTATTTATTTCGGTTTTAAAACGATGCACTTGACACAAAACTGTTTGTTCTTAGAAAATAAAAGTACAATTTACTATATATAAACCAATAAATGGCTATTATTACATATAAATGGCTGCCAATATATTGCCTATTTTTGTGTTATATTATTTCAATCTTTTATTCTATATTTGGCAATAAAAGTTGATTATTTTTAATGATTTATGTGCGAACCACCCTGTAAGTCACATTAGAGTCAGCCATTCAAACCCATGCAGCAGCCAGGTTCTCAAGCAACCCACATACATATTGATGGTTAGAAACAAAGAAAAATAAATTATAATATGCAATAATGAGAGTATTTTTATGTGAACTTCTCCTAAAAATGTCTTGTCTAGGGTTATATTAAGTTCTTTACAGCATAATGTTACATAACAGGAAGTGTGTGGCTGCTGGAGTGTATTTAATTGTGTATTACCAGGAGATAGTGTTGCTATGAATGTGTTTGCTTCCACTTGTTTACTAGATAGACTGTATCGGGTCGCAGGGGCAGCAGTCTAAGCGAAGACATCCCTATTTTTGCAATAGATACCAACGATATTGGGTGAAAACCTGATGCATAAACACCGTGTAAACTTAAACCTAGCTGTAAACTGGACGGTTATTCTGTGACGACTTCAGTCTTGTATTAAAAGTAGCCAGTTTAAGACTTTAATCCCTTATATGAACAAATCATTTGACCTTCAGTTAGTGTACAAATGTGTTAAAATTTGGCTACCTTCAAAGTTAGCTTTAGTCCAACACACTTACAACTATCAAGGAACTTAAAAGTTGTTTGGCAACAACCAAAATATACTGACATTAAACCTAAACATTCTAGAGACGCTGATAACAGTTCTATTGATAGAAGGAAACCCAAACTATATTCAGAATTTAGCATAAACATGTGTATAACTTCTGAACTAAAATATGTTGCATCAAGGCATGAGAAAAAAAAAACCACAATAGGACTTGTTTGTCAAAGTCTTTATTTTTCAGACACTTTGCTTCACGAGTTGCAAAACATAATTAAAAAAAAAAAAAAAAGCCACATTTAAAGCGTGTCAGAAGTTTTTCCAGAAAATCTCTAGAACGTTAAACGGTCCAAAATACAGGCAATTAACCTCCAACTTTGAGTCACGGGTTTAAAAAGATTTGAATTTGAGATGTTTGGATCATCATGGGCAGTGAGCTCAGAACCTCCTACTCAGCAGATAACATGCTACACGCGCCGCGGAGACGGAAGGACGACGAACGAATGAAAGAAACGGTCGTGAAAAAAAAAAAAAAAAAAAGACATTTAACTAAGTTTTAGGAGGGAAAAAACCAAGTGAAGGAGAACCATCACCTTTGCTTCACAAAATAAACACATGCCTCCGGCTGACGGAGAGAAACTTATCCTACGACGAGACTAAAAGAATCTTGGAGCTCAGTGTGCGCTGTCGGCGGAGCGGGACCGGGATCTGGAGCGAGACCGCTCGTGTTGGGGGGCGGGGGGTGGCGGCGTCTGGGAGCGAGACCTAGAGCGAGACTTTGAACGGGATTTGGATCTGGATTTTGAGCGGGACTTGGATCTGGACTTTGAGCGGGACTTGGACCGGGACTTGGGTCTGGATCTGGAGCGAGACTTGGACCTGGATTTGGAGCGAGACTTGGAACGGGACTTGGAGCGAGAGCGGGACCTGGCCTGGTCCTTGGCGTCGCCGGAGGACTTCTTCTCCGGGGTGCGACTGACGGACCTGGAGCGGCTCCGGGAGCGGTTGTGGTTCCTGGAGCGGCTCCTGGAACGGTCCCGGCTCCTGGATCTGTCGCGGCTCCTGGAGCGCGTGTAGCTGCGGGACCTGGAGCGGCTCCTGCTGCGCCTGTTCAAGTAACGCAGGAAGTGAGCGCCACGTTCTGACGTCAAAATAAAAGCTCGACTCACCCTCCCCGGCTCTCCTCGAAGACCTTCAGTTTACGACCGTTCAGGTCCGTCCCGTCAAACTTTGATATGGCGTTCTTCATATCACTGCGAGAGGCAAACTCAACAACCCTGAGGGCCACGAACACAGATGTCAGGACATGTTTTGACTGGACCGGAGACACACAAACTCACCCTTCGTATTTGTTGGGTCTGTGAGCGTCAACAAAGGTAACCTCTCCAGCCTTTCGCATCATGTCCTTCAGGTCCTGTTTCAAACATAGTGCGACAGGATTATTAACAGAGGCCGACAGGCGGGGGCGCCGCAGCCTCGTCACACCTGCAGGGGGAGAGATGAGCAGCAACAGAAACACTTGTGGTCATTCTACTGCTGTCTTAACAATAGAAAGTGAATGTGTGCGTTTTCCCTGTCACTGGATCAACTAGAATCATACAAATACCCATAAGTTAATCTAAGTATTCGTGTGGTGGATCTTTAAGGCTTGCTCAGTGCAAATGATCAGAAAATAAGTCACTTTCACATCGAATCGAACAGATGTGGTCGATTAAACGAATGAGATCATAGAGTCAAATTGATTTCATAGCATGAAATATTTCTCGTGACGTGATAACCAAGAAGCTACTTTAAGATAAAAGCACATGCACTGGATCCTTATTTTAAAAAATGATACTAAAGTAAATTGACCATCATTGAACTCGGAGCATTAACCCTCAAAGACAGGGGTGTCAAACTAAAAAAAAGGGGCAAAATCTTTTAGCAATATTCAAACCTCAGTCTCTGTACAATAGTCCATGTTCTCTGTATCTTTACAAGCCAGTTATGAACATGAATCTAATTTTGAACAAACCACGGGGGCCACGTAAAGCGCCGCCGCCACCAACATGGTTTGAACCGATCGTTTTTTTTTCACAGAGCACTGAGGGAAACATCTGTTCGAGACGAGCAACAGTGACTGATGTGGTGCATTCAATCTGTGTTGAACCCTGTAACCACCCAACCCTCTTCAAACCCAATCACATGAGTTTTATGCTACTTACCATTCCATACCCAGGAAGACATAAGAAAAGAGCCACGTGTCCAAATAGCAAATGGGAACCAATGCAGTGTTAAGCCCTCGAGAAACGACCACGGCCTTGACTCGGCATCCGGCCTCCACAAGTAAGGGACCACCAGAGAGCAAGTAGGAGGAGGGGTGTGCGCCCCAACTCAGCACCCCCCCCAGCTCCATCAGCAACAGAAAAAGACCAAACGGCAGAGTGTAGGGAGCCGCAGATTTGAGGGGAGTTACAGCAGTCGGGGATGCCAGCCCACAGAACCTCCAGACTGGCTACGGACCTCCTAAGGCTACCGTATCCTGCGCTAGACCACTTTCACCCGCTTAGGGTCCAGCCAAGACCTTAGACCGGCGGCAACTGCGTGTAAGGAGAGGCACCAAAATGGACACTATTCAGAAAAAAATAACCAGAAGAGGGCGCTGCACAGTTCTGACGCCATAAACCTATTATAAGGCATCAAGTTTGAGCAGCGCTTTGAAAACAATCTTTACTAGAACGCCCATCATTAACTGACATGCTTTAACAAATACTGTCAATGGTGGGCGAGCTCTACGACTAAACATAAGTAGTAACAAGCCAATCAGAATCTCAGGTTAATTAGATCATCATGAATAAATTTGGTCCTAGGTTTAACATTTTAAACTACAGACTAGATGTTTACAGAACATTCTACAGCATCATTCTCATACGGATCATTTCTTACCTGCCAGCTGATGCGGGACGAGAGATTCTCTACCACCAGACGATGGTCAGTTCTCACTGGGGGTCCGTACCTGGACAAACGACACAAATACATGTTAATATTCAGGTCAGACTGTCTTGTTCCCGAGACGACAAGTGCCGAGTAGAGCTGTTGGTCCGCACAGATCAAAGTTTACCAACAGTTTAATCATTAATCTCTGAAGGCCAGAAATTGCTTGTTAAATGGGTGACTCGGTTTACGGCTTCAACAGTTCAACAGTTTAACGTCGTACCTAGATCCAGTGCTGCGTGATGGACGGTAACTTCCAAATCGTCCCATGGGACCACCACCGCCGCCGCCTCCTCCACCACCGCCTCCCCCTCCGCCGCCACCACCACGTCCTCTGCGAGAGCGAGCGTGCTCCACGGTGACCCTGGGGAAGAAATTAAATTAGCACTAATGCTCAAAAATCACTTCCTAAGTCCAGTCTTTACCTTTCGCTGCAAAGTTCCTTCCCATTCAACTCGTACACGGCGTCGTCCGCATCCCTGTGATCGTCAAACTCCTACAAACAAAGATTAGTCACTTGAAATAAAATGGAACATTCTCAATAAAAACTTTAAAACGAACCACAAATCCGAATCCGTTTTTCAAGTTGACTTCTCGGATTCGTCCGTATCCTTTGAAGAACTTCTCCACGTCCCTCTCCCTGGCGTGTGGACTCAGTCGGCCGATGAAGACTCGGCATCCATTCATGGTGAGATTCTGTGAACAGAACAATGTGGTGATGAAATTACTCGAGTTAACAAACTCAACAAAGCCTTGACCTTTCGATCGCTGAGAGGCCAATATGAAAACAAAATACTATCAATGTTATTGATAACAAAACAGATGTAACACTTAATGCGTTTTAAATCTTGTTTCAACGTAGTTGGACATTTACTTTGTTATGATAGTGTTATTTATCTAGATAATCGAGATCAGAACATGTCCGATTGATTTAATCGCTGATGAACAACGGATGCCTTTAAATACATCCAAACTAAAATCTAACCGACTTTGGAAGTCATTTGATGCAGATTTTATCTAAAAATGGAAGAAACAATTTAGGCCGCAAGTCCTTCACTGCGACGGCAACGTGCTCAAAAATCCCGGCAAGGCGCAGGTTATTTAAAGACCAGGTCGTTAAATGCATTACCCTTCCCTTTTTTAAATGAGTTCTAGTATAAGTATTTCAAACGAAAACGTGAGATACATAAATAAAATGGCAGGAATTCCTTCGTTTCCAGCCTATGTGACGACACAATTCAGCTAGCATCAGAAGCTAACACACGGCGAGCACAAAAACACCACCAACCACAAATCTCAGTGCACCGTTCAACCTTTCTAAAAGTAAAGCTTCTCTAATGAAACGTTTGAGCTGCATTTAAAAAGATAAAAAGCCATCTTCTTACGTTGTGTTTCAGGGGAGCCTCTCGCACACTGTCGCCTCCTCTGCGGCGTCGATGGACTGACTCAAAATGGCGAGTTTCGTCCAAAGAACAAGAAACAGGAAGCACGGGTTGCCAGGTCGCTCCAACCCCCCCGCTCGTTGATACGTAAACCTGCTCGGATTTAGCGGCTAACTTTCCATTTACGAAAGATAACGCGTGAGTTAATCATATCTCAACCAATCCACGTGATTCATTTAGCCATTTAACTCCCTTTCTTGTTTTACTGCGCCGTTGATTATCTCACCGATATGGCAACCCGCATCGAAGGCCTCTATGGAAATATACAGCTTTTAAATCCTTTTATGTTGTACTTCCGGTGTTACTTTGACATATTTTTTAAAAAAGAAAAGCATTTAAACTAACACACAATACTTACTTTTATCTACTCTTAATATTACAGAAGGCGTCGTTTCTTCTTTGTCTTATCAATGTTAAGTTACTGATAAACGTTTCTATCAATCATTTCCTTTTAATTATTACTTCCGGCCAGTTTCTTCTTTTACTGTTCTTCTAAATCTTCTTTTACACTATTTGAGCGAGATCTACTTACTTTATGTTATAGATAATCTTCTTAACTTGTATTTTAAAAACGTTTTTTGAAGAAAAGTTTTTTTTTTTTTAAAAAGCACATGTTGAGAGGTTTTCCATCTCTTTATTCTGAAAATCATACTTTGAGGAAATGTTAACACACATTAAACCTTTGAAAGTCTTGCCCGTCAACAGTAAATAGGGAGATTCATATTGTAGCCTGATTAGAAATCCCAGATACACAGCATTAGAACAATATATTTCCTATTTCATAACCAACAAGATGCTGTAAAGTTGTATTCATTCATTAAACAAGTGAGGATTATTTGATTTAAAAACAAACTTCCTCACACACTGACGTTGTGTTGTTTTAAAAGCACCGATTTAATCTATGTATCACCGTAGAACGTCTTCTAACCTCTAGACTCTAAATACCTTTATTTTGAAAAGCTCTACTACGACCTTTGATCTTTGAACATCCCTTGTATTTCAACCACTTTGCTGTACGAGACGACATGGATCTAATGTACATATTACATCCCATAATCAGCTTTCTGCCAAAGCACGAGAGGTGGAAAGTAAACAACAATGATCTTGAGGAAATATTGACTTGATTTCAAAGTCATTGTGAACGTTGGGACCAATTACACGTTAATAAACTGATTATTTATAATAATAATAATAATAATAAAAAAAATATATACTTGTATTAGCATATTAGCCAGTTATTAAACGTTAATAACCTGCTTATTTATTTATGTATTAGCATATTAGCAGTTATTACACGTTAATAACCTGCTTATTTATTCTTGTATTAGCATATTAGCAGTTTCTACATGTTAATAACCTGCTTATTTATTCTTGTATTAGCATATTAGCAGTTATTACACGTTAATAACCTGCTTATTTATACTTCTATTAGCATATTAGCAGTTACTACACGTTAATAACCTGCTCATTTATTCTTGTATTAGCATATTAGCAGTTATTACACGTTAATAACCTGCTCATTTATTCTTGTATTAGCATATTAGCAGTTATTACACGTTAATAACCTGCTTATTTATACTTCTATTAGCATATTAGCAGTTACTACACGTTAATAACCTGCTCATTTATTCTTGTATTAGCATATTAGCAGTTATTACACGTTAATAACCTGCTCATTTATTCTTGTATTAGCATATTAGCAGTTATTACACGTTAATAACCTGCTTATTTATTCTTGTATTAGCATATTAGCAGTTATTACAAGTTAATAAACTGCCTATTATACTTGTATTAGCATATTAGCAGTTATTACACGTTAATAACCTGCTTATTTATACTTCTATTAGCATATTAGCAGTTACTACACATTAATAACCTGCCTATTATACTTGTATTAGCATATTAGCAGTTATTACACGTTAATAGCCTGCTTATTATACTTGTATTAGCATATTACGACAATTAACGTAATACTACTTATACTTGTATTAGCATATTAGCTAGTTATTACATGTCAATAAACTGCTTATTTATACTTGTATTAGCATATTAGCAGTTATTACACACTATTCATATATTTATTCAACCAAGAAGAGTTATTACTGACAATTAACTGTAAATAGATACCATTATTTTTGGTAAATATGTGAAAATAAATCTTCCAAATTTTGCAGTTTTAATTTGAAGTTCACTTGATCGTCAAATTGACACTCGTCAAAGTAAAGTAAATTGACACTCGTCAAAGTAAAGTAAATTGACACTCGTCAAAGTAAAGTAAATTGACACTCGTCAAAGTAAAGTATTTACCGTCGTTTGAATCTAGTCATTTGTTTACTTCCCGCCTCCGGTTCGACGGCGTCACATGACAGACGCTCCGATCCACGAGCCTCACGGACGACTTCACTGTTTCAGTTCATCATCTTCTCAGAAACAGGATCTTCTCGTGCGTCCTGTCGGTCACGTGATCGGACGACCCTTGTTTTTTTACTGGTTCATCTCAAGGCCACGTAGAGGTTCACGATCCAGAGCCGCCGGCGGATGTTTTGGTGCGAGAACTATCTGTAGTGGGTCTACAGCAGCAGAAGGCCAGAGTCGAGGTCCATGAAAGTCTCAAGGTTTTGCTGATTCTTGGACGTACGTCGTCGAGGTCACGAGGTTGTCGGGTGGAGTCCCGGGGTCAGACCCGCGTGTGGCGGCAGCCGCGAGACGACCCCGGACCGCTGGGAGACAAGTCCTCGCCGGACTCGCTCTGCTCGTCCTTGTGCAGGCTGATGTGGGTCTGCAGGGCGGCCGGGGTCAGCCACTCCGTGGGCAGGCAGCTCTGCAGGAAGGGCACGCAGGAGCTGAAGTAGGCCAGTCTGTTGACCCAGCGCGGGATCTCTCGCCCGCAGAGCAGCTGAGGGTTTTGTTCGCGAGTGACGGGAGACACAAAGGAGCAAACAATGGTTATTCATCTGCTGATGGTTATCTGATCACAAACCTGTTCGTCCACGAGTGAAAGAAACAGTTTCAGTGAAAGTTTCCACCGTTTGTTGTTTAAAATAAAGCAAATGTTACATAAACTGTTTATATAGTATTAACTTTTTAACTGTAATAAAACAATGGATGGAGGGATGGATGGATGGATAGAGGGAGGGAGGGAGGGATGGATGGATGGATGGATGGAGGGAGGGAGGGAGGGAGGGAGGGATGG
>JACEEU010000020.1:18150687-18208084 GCA_016630915.1 Callionymus lyra
TCAACTATAATCAAACAATTTTCAACTATAATCAAACAATTTTTCAACTATAATCCAACAATTTTCAACTATAATCAAACAATTTTCAACTATAATCAAACAATTTTCAACTATAATCAAACAATTTTCAACTATAATCAAACAATTTTCAACTATAATCAAACAATTTTCAACTATAATCAAACAATTTTCAACTATAATCAAACAATTTTCAACTATAATCAAACAATTTTCAACTATAATCCAACAATTTTCAACTATAATCAAACAATTTTCAACTATAATCAAACAATTTTCAACTATAATCAAACAATTTTCAACTATAATCAAACAATTTTCAACTATAATCAAACAATTTTCAACTATAATCAAACAATTTTTCAACTATAATCAAACAATTTTCAACTATAATCCAACAATTTTCAACTATAATCAAACAATTTTCAACTATAATCCAACAATTTTCAACTATAATCAAACAATTTTCAACTATAATCAAACAATTTTCAACTATAATCAATACATTTTAAACTATAATCAAACAATTTTCAACTATAATCAAACAATTTTCAACTATAATCAAACAATTTTCAACTATAATCAAACAATTTAAACTATAATCAATACATTTTAAACTATAATCCAACAATTTTCAACTATAATCAAACAATTTTCAACTATAATCAAACAATTTCAACTATAATCAAACAATTTTCAACTATAATCAAACAATTTTCAACTATAATCAAACAATTTTCAACTATAATCAAACAATTTTCAACTATAATCAATACATTTTCAACTATAATCCAACAATTTTCAACTATAATCAAACAATTTTCAACTATAATCAATACATTTTTAACTATAATCCAACAATTTTTAACTAGAATCAAACAATTTTCAACTATAATCCAACAATTTTCAACTATAATTCAACAATTTTTAACTATAATCCAACAATTTTTAACTATAATCAAACAATTTTCAACTATAATCCAACAATTTTTAACTATAATCAAACAATTTTCAACTGTAATCCAACAATTTTAACTATAATCCAACAATTTTTTAACTATAATCAAACAATTTTCAACTATAATCAAACAATTTTCAACTATAATCAAACAATTTTCAACTATAATCCAACAATTTTTAACTATAATCCAACAATTTTTAACTATAATCAAACAATTTTCAACTATAATCTAACAATTTTCAACTATAATCCAACAATTTTTAACTATAATCCAACAATTTTTAACTATAATCAAACAATTTTCAACTATAATCTAACAATTTTCAACTATAATCAAACAATTTTCAACTATAATCTAACAATTTTCAACTATAATCAATACATTTTTAACTATAATCCAACAATTTTCAACTATAATCAAACAATTTTAACTATTATCAAACAATTTTCAACTATAATCAAACAATTTTCAACTATAATCAAACATTTTTAACTATAATCCAACAATTTTTAACTGTAATCAAACAATTTTCAACTATAATCCAACAATTTTCAACTATAATCCAACAATTTTCAACTAAAATCAAACAATTTTTAACTATAATCCAACAATTTAAACTATAATCAAACAGTTTTCAACTATAATCCAACAATTTAAACTATAATCAAACAGTTTTCATCTGTCAATCAATTAACAATAAAAACAGTTTCAATACAGAGACTCACTCCTCATATTGATCCATCATTCTTCCTCTCTTCCTCATCCCTCTCTCTTCATATTGTTCCATCATTCTCCTTCCTCTCTTCCTCATCCCTCACTCTCCTAAATTGATCCATCATTCTTCCTCTCTTTCTCATCCCTCACTCCTCATATTGATCCATCATTCTTCCTCTTTTCCTCATCCCTCTCTCTTCATATTGATCCATCATTCTTCCTCTCTTCCTCATCCCTCTCTCTTCATATTGTTCCATCATTCCTCCTCTCTTCCTCATCCCTCACTCCTCATATTGATCCATCATTCTTCCTCTCTTTCTCATCCCTCACTCCTCATATTGATCCATCATTCTTCCTCTTTTCCTCATCCTCTCTCTTCATATTGATCCATCATTCTTCCTCTCTTCCTCATCCCTCTCTCCTTCATATTGATCCATCATTCCTCCTCTCTTCCTCATCCCTCTCCTCATATTGATCCATCATTCTTCCTCTCTTTCTCATCCCTCACTCCTCATATTGATCCATCATTCTTCCTCTTTTCCTCATCCCTCTCTCTTCATATTGATCCATCATTCTTCCTCTCTTCCTCATCCCTCTCTCTTCATATTGATCCATCATTCTTCCTCTCTTCCTCATCCCTCACTCCTCATATTGATCCATCATTCTTCCTCTCTTTCTCATCCCTCACTCCTCATATTGATCCATCATTCTTCCTCTTTCCTCATCCCTCTCTCTTCATATTGATCCATCATTCTTCCTCTATTTCTCATCCCTCTCTCTTCATATTGATCCATCATTCTTCCTCTCTTCCTCATCCCTCTCTCCTCATATTGATCCATCATTCTTCCTCTCTTCCTCATCCCTCACTCCTCATATGGATCCATCATTCTTCCTCTCTTCCTCATCCCTCACTCCTCATATTGATCCATCATTCTTCCTCTATTCCTCATCCCTCTCTCCTCATATTGATCCATCATTCTTCCTCTATTCCTCATCCCTCACTCCTCAAATTGATCCATCATGCTTCCTCTCTTTCTCATCCCTCACTCCTCAAATTGATCCATCATTCTTCCTCTCTTCCTCATCCCTCACCCCTCAAATTGATCCATCATTCTTCCTCTCTTCCTCATCCCTCACTCCTCAAATTGATCCATCATGCTTCCTCTCTTCCTCATCCCTCTCTCCTCATATTGATCCATCATTCTTCCTCTCTTCCTCATCCCTCACTCCTCATATTGATCCATCATTCTTCCTCTCTTCCTCATCCCTCTCTCCTCATATTGATCCATCATTCTTCGTCTCTTCCTCATCCCTCTCTCTTCATATTGATCCATCATTCTTCCTCTCTTCCTCATCCCTCTCTCCTCATATTGATCCATCATTCTTCCTTTATTCCTAATCCCTCTCTCCTCATATTGATCCATCATTCTTCCTCTCTTCCTCATCCCTCACTACTCAAATTGATCCATCATTCTTCCTCTCTCCCTCATCCCTCACTCCTCAAATTGATCCATCATGCTTCCTCATCCCTCACTCCTCATATTGATCCATCATTCTTCCTCTCTTCCTTCATCCCTCTCTCTTCATATTGATCCATCATTCCTCCTCTCTTCCTCATCCCTCACTCCTCATATTGATCCATCATTCTTCCTCTCTTTCTCATCCCTCACTCCTCAAATTGATCCATCATTCTTCCTCTCTCCATCATCCCTCACTCCTCATATTGATCCATCATTCTTCCTCTCTTCCTCATCCCTCGCTCCTCATATGGATCCATCATTCTTCCTCTCTTCCTCATCCCTCGCTCCTCATATGGATCCATCATTCTTCCTCTCTCCCTCATCCCTCTCTCCTCATATGGATCCATCATTCTTCCTCTCTTCCTCATCCCTCGCTCCTCATATTGATCCATCATTCTTCCTCTATTCCTCATCCCTCTCTCCTCATATTGATCCATCATTCTTCCTCCTCTCTCCTTCATCCCTCTCTCCTCATATTGATCCATCATTCTTCCTCTCTTCCTCATCCCTCGCTCCTCATATGGATCCATCATTCTTCCTCTCTTTCTCATCCCTCGCTCCTCATATGGATCCATCATTCTTCCTCTCTCCTTCATCCCTCTCTCCTCATATGGATCCATCATTCTTCCTCTCTTCCTCATCCCTCGCTCCTCATATTGATCCATCATTCTTCCTCTCTTCCTCATCCCTCTCTCTTCATATTGATCCATCATTCTTCCTCTCTCCTTCATCCCTCTCTCTTCATATTGATCCATCATTCTTCCTCTCTCCTTCATCCCTCTCTCTTCATATTGATCCATCATTCTTCCTCTATTCCTCATCCCTCTCTCCTCATATTGATCCATCATTCTTCCTCTCTCCTTCATCCCTCTCCTCATATTGATCCATCATTCTTCCTCTCTCCTTCATCCCTCTCCTCATATTGATCCATCATTCTTCCTCTCTCCTTCATCCCTCTCCTCATATTGATCCATCATTCTTCCTCTCTCCTTCATCCCTCTCCTCATATTGATCCATCATTCTTCCTCTCTCCTTCATCCCTCTCCTCATATTGATCCATCATTCTTCCTCTCTCCTTCATCCCTCTCCTCATATTGATCCATCATTCTTCCTCTCTCCTTCATCCCTCTCCTCATATTGATCCATCATTCTTCCTCTCTCCTTCATCCCTCTCCTCATATTGATCCATCATTCTTCCTCTCTTCCTCATCCCTCTCTCTTCATATTGATCCATCATTCTTCCTCTCTCCTTCATCCCTCTCTCTTCATATTGATCCATCATTCTTCCTCTATTCCTCATCCCTCTCTCCTCATATTGATCCATCATTCTTCCTCTCTCCTTCATCCCTCTCCTCATATTGATCCATCATTCTTCCTCTCTCCTTCATCCCTCTCCTCATATTGATCCATCATTCTTCCTCTCTTTCTCATCCCTCTCTCCTCATATTGATCCATCATTCTTCCTCTCTTCCTCATCCCTCGCTCCGCACTGACTCCTCATACGGTCAGGTATTTAAGAACGTCATCTGTTCACTGCACGACCTGTTAAGTCCGGACAAGAAGGAGCTACAATTCAATCTGCTCGAGCATCTGTCGCTTCAGATCGAGGCAGCAGCTGGTTTCGTACTCGCAACCTCATCAACCTTGACCGTCTTCATAACATGTACGCTCGCTGCAAAATGAAGGATCTGCTGTTAGATGTTCTTTAAACAGTGTTCGTCCTCCTCGTGCGTGGGTTTCCTCCAGGCACACTGGTTTACTCCCACACACACACACACACACACACACACACACACACACACACACACACACACACACACACACACACACACACACACACACACACAAACACATTGTCTCTAAATGTCAGTGTTGGTGATGGACTGTCGGTGCAGAAACAACATCCAGACAAAACAATCATGTTCAGGCCTGCAATACACTTGCTACCTTTCCAGGGTGTCCCTGACAGAATACGAGGATGAAGCACCGGAAAACTGAACAAATCAAAGCTGGTTCGAGGGCCACTTGCTGCTCTTTGACTGTATTGACTTTATAACTGATCATATAGAAGGTTTAATATTTTTTATTATACATTTAGAATATTCAACTAGTATTACCTTAATGAAAGCTTTATTACTTTATTTGTTTCCTTGGGTTGCTATTCTTGTTTTGGTTGTTGCTGTTGTTCCTACTTCAGTGTTTTTGTTGTTACTGTATTTTTTGTTGTTAACGTGTTTTTGTTGCTGCTGTTTTTTTGTTGCTGTTGTTACTGTGTTTTTGTTGCTGCTGATGTTTTTGTTGTTGCTGTGTTTGTGTTGCTGCTGTTACTGTGTGTTTTTTTTACTGTGTTTTTGTTGTTGTTCCTGTTTTTGTTGTGACTGAGATTTTGTTGTTGCTGTGTCTTTGTTGTTGCTGTGTTTTTGTTGTTGTTGTGTTTGTGTTGCTGCTGTTACTGTGTGTTTTTTGTTACTGTGTTTTTGTTGTTGCTCTGTTTTTGTTGTCTACAGGATGTTTTTGTTGTTATTGTTGTTTTTGTTGTTTGTTTACTGTTTCTGTTGTGACTACAGATTTTGTTGTTCCTGTGTTTTGTCTTTGTTTTGTTGTTGTTGTTTGTGTTTGTGTTGCTGCTGTTACTGTGTGTTTTTTTGTTACTGTGTTTTTTTTGTTGTTGCTCTGTTTTTGTTGTTACTGTGTTTGTGTTCTTTTTGTGTGTGTGTTTTTTTAATGTGTTTTTGTTGCTGTTACTGTTTTTTTGACTGATTTTGTTGTTACTGTGTTTTTGTTGTTGCTGATGTTTTTGTTGTTGCTGTGTTTGTGTTGCTGCTGTTACTGTGTGTTTTTTTTACTGTGTTTTTGTTGTTGTTACTGTTTTTGTTGTGACAGTGTTTTTGTTGTGCTGTTTTTTGTTGTTGTTTCTGTGTTTGTGATTTTGTTGCTGTGTTTTTGTTGTTGTTGTGTTTGTGTTGCTGCTGTTACTGTGTGTTTTTGGTGCTACTGTGTTTTTGTTGTTGTCTCTGTTTGTTGTTGTTACAGTGTTTTGGTTGTTATTTGTGTTTTTGTTGTTGTTACTGTTTCTGTTGTGACTAAGATTTTGTTGTTCCTGTGTCTTTGTTGTTCTTTGTTTTTGTTGTTGTGTTTGTGTTGCTGCTGTTACTGTGTGTTTTTTGTTACTGTGTTTTTGTTGTTGCTCTGTTTTTGTTGTTACAGTGTTTTTGTTGTTATTGTGTTTTTGTTGTTGCTGTTTTTTTGTTGCTGTTGTTACTGTGTTTTTGTTGTTGTTACTGTTTTTGTTGTGACTGAGATTTTGTTGTTGCTGTGTCTTTGTTGTTGCTGTGTTTTTGTTTTTGTTGTGGTTGTGTTGCTGCGTGCTGTTACTGTTTGTTTTTTGTTACTGTGTTTTTGTTGTTGCTCTGTTTTTGTTGTTACAGTGTTTTTGTTGTTATTGTGTTTTTGTCGTTGCTGTGTTTTTGTTGTTGTTACTGTTTCTGTTGTGACTGAGTTTTTGTTGTTACTGTGTTTTTGTTGTTGCTGTGTTTGTGTTGCTGCTGTTACTGTGTGTTTTTTTTACTGTGTTTTTGTTATTGTTACTGTGTTTTTGTTGCTGCTGATGTTTTTGTTGTTGCTGTGTTTGTGTTGCTGCTGTTACTGTGTGTTTTTTTTTACTGTGTTTTTGTTGTTGTTACTGTTTTGGTTGTGACTGAGATTTTGTTGTTGCTGTGTTTTTGTTGTTGCTGTGTTTTTGTTGTTGTTACTGTTTTGGTTGTGACTGAGATTTTGTTGTGACTGACTTTTTGTTGTTACTGTGTTTTTGTTGTTGCTGTGTTTGTGTTGCTGCTGTTACTGTGTGTTTTTTTTACTGTGTTTTTGTTGTTGTTACTGTGTTTTTGTTGCTGCTGATGTTTTTGTTGTTGCTGTGTTTGTGTTGCTGCTGTTACTGTGTGTTTTTTTACTGTGTTTTTGTTGTTCTTACTGTTTTTGTTGTGACTGAGATTTTGTTGTTGCTGTGTCTTTGTTGTTGCTGTGTTTTTGTTGTGTTGCTGCTGTTACTGTGTGTTTTTTGTTACTGGGTTTTTGTTGTTGCTCTGTTTTTGTTGTTACAGTGTTTTTGTTGTTACAGTGTTTTTGTTGTTACAGTGTTTTTGTTGTTACAGTGTTTTTGTTGTTAAAGTGTTTTTGTTGCTGCTGTTTTTTTGTTGCTTGTTCTTACTGTTGTTTTGTGTTTCTGCCTGATGTTTTTTGTTGTTGTTGTTACTGTGTTTTTGTTGCTGCTGATGTTATTCTTGTTGCTGTTGTTACTGTGTTTTTGTTACTGCTGTGTATTCATTGTTGTTGTAACTGTGTTTTTATTGCTGCTGTGCTTTTGTTGTTGCCGTGTTTTTGTTGTTGTTGTTGTTACTGTGTTTTTATTGCTGCTGTGCTTTTGTTGTTGTTGTTGCCGTGTTTTTGTTGTTGCTGTGTTTTTATTGCTGCAGTTGTTGTTGTTGCCACTGTCTTAGTTGCTGTTGTGTTTTTTGTTGCTGCTCTTGTTATTTCCCTTCATACTAAGTGTCTTTGTGTTACTGTAGTGTCGAGGTGTCACAAACAAACATGTCTTGTTCATATGAATCCAGCAGCTCAGGGAACATGTTCATGAGGTCAAGATGACACATTAATGATAATGTCGTAGAGATCAATACGTGAGTGGACGGAGCGTTGTAACTGGATACATGATATAGTGTGTTTCTCTGCGTGTGAGTGTCAGCGCTGGGAATAAAGTCATTCATCCTCGAAGGTCAGAGATAAAAATATATCCATTCAGTAGTTTTTACTCGCGTGTTTGTTTGTTCATTTTGATTTTACAAATGTTAGCTTCATGTTTTTCACACAATGTTGTTGCAGCAAACGTCATTTTCTCATTTCAAACTGTAGTATAAAGTGGTTATGAATAATAAGATATAATTACATTATAATAATACAGAAGAAGCAGGACAGTGTGAACCATGTTTGCTCGTGTGAAAGATTATATTTATAATATTATCAAGAGCTGCATCAATGTCTGATGAATTTAGATCTCATTGGTTTCAAATACATTCTACAGTCGCTACAGTGGACTGGTTTCCTTCAGTGAGTAAATCCATCAATATGTCCATGTCTGAGATGAATATATTTAATTTAGAAAAAAAAATTACGACATATTTTGACGTGATAAACGGCAGCTAGCTATACTATTTGCCTGCTCACGGACACCGTAGTTCACATGCGTCGCTCCAAGTTGCTGTTTTTGTTTTTGTTTTTGCTGTGTTTTTGTTGTTACTATATTTTTGTT
This sequence comes from Callionymus lyra, assembly GCA_016630915.1. Classification (NCBI taxonomy): domain Eukaryota; kingdom Metazoa; phylum Chordata; class Actinopteri; order Syngnathiformes; family Callionymidae; genus Callionymus; species Callionymus lyra. Next base: position 18,159,207 of record JACEEU010000020.1, read on the forward strand.
GTTAATGTTTTTTGTTGCTGCTGTTGTTTTTGTTGTTACTTTGTTTTTGCCTGTTGCCTGTGTTTTTGTTGTTGTTACTGTGTTTTGTTGTTAGTGTGTTTTTGTGTTGTTACTGTGTTTTTGTTGTTAGTGAGTTTTGTTGTTGCCCTGTGTTTTTGCTGTTGCTGTGTTTTTGTTGTTGTTACTGTGTTTTTGTTGTTAGTGTGTTTTTGTTTTTGCTGTGTGTTTTTGTTGCTGTGTTTTTTTGTTGTTACTGTGTTTTTGTTGTTAGTGTGTTTTTGTTGTTGCTGTGTTTTTGTTGTTGCTATGTTTTTGTAGTTGCTCTTGTTATTTTTTTGTTTCTGTGTTTTGTTGTTGTGTTTTGTTGTTGTTACTGTTTTGTTTACTGTTGTTTTTGTTGTTACTGTGTTTTTGTTGTTGTTGCTGTGTTTTTGTTGTTGCTGTGTTTTTGTTGTTGCTGTTACTGTGTTTTTTGTTTTTATGTTTTTTGTTGTTGTGTTTTGTTGTTGTTACTGTTGTTGCTGTGTTTTTGTTGTTGTTGACTGTGTTTTTTGTTCTGTGTTTTGTTGCTTTGTTACTGTGTTTTTGTTGTTGCTGTGTTTGTGTTGCTGCTGTTACTGTGTGTTTTTTGTTACTGTGTTTTTGTTGTTGCTACTGTTTTGTTGTGACTGAGATTTTGTTGTTGCTGTGTTTTTGTTGTTGCTGTGTTTTTGTTGTTGTTACTGTTTTGGTTGTGACTGAGATTTTGTTGTACTGACTTTTTGTTGTTACTGTGTTTTTGTTGTTGCTGTGTTTGTGTTGCTGCTGTTACTGTGTGTTTTTTTTACTGTGTTTTTGTTGTTGTTACTGTGTTTTTGTTGTTGCTGTGTTTTTGTTGTTGCTGTGTTTTTGTTGTGCTGCTGTTACTGTGTGTTGCTGCTTTTACTGTGTTTTTGTTGTTCTGCTCTGTTTTTGTTGTTACTGAGTTTTTGTTGTTGCTGTGTTTTTGTTGTTGCTTTGTTTTTGTTGTTGTTGCTGCTGTTTGTGTTGTTTTTTTTACTGGGTTTTTGTTGTTGCTGTGTTTTTGTTGTTGTTACAGTGTTTTTGTTTTTACAGTGTTTTTGTTGTTACAGTGTTTTTGTTGTTACAGTGTTTTTGTTGTTAAAGTGTTTTTGTTGCTGCTGTTTTTTTTGTTGCTGTTCTTACTGTGTTTTTGTTGCTGCTGATGTTTTTTTTGTTGCTGTTGTTACTGTGTTTTTGTTGCTGCTGATGTTTTTTTTTGTTGCTGTTGTTACTGTGTTTTTGTTACTGCTGTGTTTTTGTTGTTGTTGTTGCTGTGTTTTTGTTGTTACTGTGTTTTTGTTGTTGTTGTTACTGTGTTTTTACTGCTGCAGTTGTTGTTGTTGTTGCCGCTGTCTTAGTTGCTGTTGTGTTTTTTGTTGCTGCTCTTGTTATTTCCCTTCATACTAAGTGTCTTTGTGTTACTGTAGTGTCGAGGTGTCACAAACAAACGTCTTGTTCATATGAATCCAGCAGCTCAGGGAACATGTTCATGAGGTCAAGTCGACACGTTAATGATAATGTCGTAGAGATCAATACGTGAGTGGACGGAGCGTTGTAACTGGATACATGATATAGTGTGTTTCTCTGCGTGTGAGTGTCAGCGCTGGGAATAAAGTCATTCATCCTCGAAGGTCAGAGATAAAAATATATCCATTCAGTAGTTTTTACTCGTGTGTTTGTTTGTTCATTTTGATTTTACAAATGTTAGCTTCATGTTTTTCACACAATGTTGTTGCGGCAAACATCATTTTCTCATTTCAACCTGTAGTATAAAGTGGCTATGAATAATAAAATATAATTACATTATAATAATACAGAAGAAGCAGGACAGTGTGAACCATGTTCACTCGTGTGAAAGATTATATTTATAATATTATCAAGAGCTGCATCAATGTCTGATGAATTTAAATCTCACTGGTTTCAAATACATTCTACAGTCACTACAGTGGACTGGTTTCCTTCAGTGAGTAAATCCATCAATATGTCCATGTCTGAGATGAATATATTAATATATTTAGAAAAAAAAGATTACGACATATTTTGACGTGATAAACGGCAGCTAGCTATACATTTGCCTGCTCACGGACACCGTAGTTCGCATGCGTCGCTCCAAGTTGCTGTTGTTGTTTTTGTTTTTGCTGTGTTTTTGTTGTTACTATATTTTTGTTGTTAATGTGTTTTTGTTGCTGCTGTTGTTTTTGTTGTTACTTTGTTTTTGCTGTTGCTGTGTTTTTGTTGTTGTTACTGTGTTTTTGTTGTTAGTGTGTTTTTGTTGTTGCTGTGTTTTTGCTGTTGCTGTGTTTTTGTTGTTGTTACTGTGTTTTTGTTGTTAGTGTGTTTTTGTTTTTGCTGTGTTTTTGCTGTTGCTGTGTTTTTGTTGTTGTTACTGTGTTTTTGTTGTTAGTGTGTTTTTGTTGTTAGTGTGTTTTTGTTGTTAGTGTGTTTTTGTTGTTAGTGTGTTTTTGTTTTTGCTGTGTTTTTGCTGTTGCTGTGTTTTTGTTGTTGTTACTGTGTTTTTGTTGTTAGTGTGTTTTTGTTGTTAGTGTGTTTTTGTTTTTGCTGTGTTTTTGCTGTTGCTGTGTTTTTGTTGTTGTTACTGTGTTTTTGTTGTTAGTGTGTTTTTGTTTTTGTTGTTGCTGTGTTTATGTTGTTGTTACTGTGTTTTTGTTGTTAGTGTGTTTTTGTTGTTGCTGTTTTTTTGTTGTTGCTATGTTTTTGTAGTTGCTCTTGTTATTTTTTGTTTCTGTTTTTTTGTTGCTTGCTGTGTTTTTGATGCTGCTACTGTGTTTATGTTGATACTGTTGTTGTTGTTGTTGTTGTTCTTACTGTGTTTTTGTTGTTAATGTGTTTTTGTTGCTGTTGTTCTTGTTGTTGCTGTAACTGTGTTTTTTTGTTGTTTTTACTGTGTTTTTGTTGCCGGTGTGTTTTTGTTGTTGCTGTTGTTACTGTATTTCTGTTGTTAATGTGTTTTTGTTGTCGCTGTAACTGTGTTTTTTGTTCTTGTTTTTACTGCGTTTTTGTTGCTGTTGTTACTGTATTTTTGTTGTTAATGTGTTTTTGTTGCTGTTGTTTTTGTTGTTGCTGTAACTTTGTTTTTTTGTTGTTCTTACTGTGTTTTTGTTGCTGGTATGTTTTTGTTGTTGCTGTGTTTTAGATGAATAAATTAATATATTTAGAAAAAATAATATTTTATATAATTTGACGTGATAACCGGCAGCTAGCTGTACTTTTTGGCTGCTCACGGACACCGTATCTCGCCCGCATCGCTCGTAGAAAATGAATAAAAAAACGTAAACATATCGTTTCACGGACTCACCACTAGATGTCACTGGAGTTTACAAGAAGACATCTTCGCGAAAAAAATTATAAAAAAAACCACGTGTAATGTTGATCTGATGGTGCGTTCACGGACCCCCCTCTCGTGAAGAAAAGTATCAAAACCTACCATGTCGTACACGTTCAGGATCACAGGTTCGTTGGCCATGATCCAGCCTGAGGGGTGAAGGCACGTCTAAGGAGCGGGTCTGCAGGGACGGAGCATCACCGGGTGATGGTCTCTGTGGATCAACAGGGTTTCGAACCCGCAGCGCAGCAGAGCCGGAGACTCGCCTCGCATCGCGGGGGCGAACACAAGCAGAAGGAGGCGGGACTGAAGGCATGGTGTTGTTGGAAGATGGTGTTGGAAAGAAGCGAGACATGGAGACTTAGATCCAGATCATCATCATCTTCATCATCATCTTCATCTTCATCTGGTCCAGGCCCCGCATCCAGTCCAGCCTCCTCCAGACAGAACTAGTCGATCCCAGAACCGTCGTCATCAACCACCAACAAAGATGTTCCTGACTCTAGATCTAGACCCTGATCCTGGATCCTGGTGGGTGTTTCCTGCACCAGTGTCCGGGTCTCACTCTCCGAGGAGGGGGAGTGACTGATGACGTCATCGCTCGCCTCGCTGGCAACATCCGTCTCCAGCTGATGTGGAGGATGCTGGTGACGTCATCGCTCGTCTTCACCTGCTTTGATCACGAGAGTGAAGCTCGTTTGTGGGTCAAAGGAAGTGTGTCAGGAGGAACCACTTGTGGTCAATGACGTCACTGGATTCATCTTCTGAACGAGGTGGTTTGTGGGAAACAAGGTGCCTTTCTTTTTTTTTTTTTACCATAGAACATAAAATAAACATTATTTTTTTATAGCTGTGCCTTGTTTGGTAACATTTCAGAGTCAAGATACTATGTTTCTTTTTTGAATAAAGTATTATTTCTCGTATAAAAATATGATTTATGGCCACAGTGTTCATTCTTATATATTCTTGTGATCATTATTTATTTTGTTCTTTTTTAGTTTATATTTCAATAAATTGTGCGCAACATAAAATAATTCAATTTTTTTTTATTTACAATTGACTTTAACTAGACAATTATACACAGTGTTTCTTTTCTCTGTTGCAATTAAACTTACGGCAGCTAGATGGCAGAAGTCATTACATCCTTCGCACCCTGCGTGATCCCGCCAATGACTGAGGACGAGAGGATGCTGCGACTCCTGCAGCTTTTAAAGCTGATGTTTGAACATATTTTGGTTTGAAAACAAATTAAAGCAGTTACGACTTCATCAAGAGTCATGTGGTCTGTAAATACTACAACACCAGAGTCAAGTACTGGACAATACTACACATATATACTTGTTACTACACTATCACAACACCAGAGTCAAGTACTGGACAATACTACACATATATACTTGTTACTACACTATCACAACACCAGAGTCAAGTACTGGACAATACTACACATATATACTTGTTACTACACTATCACAACACCAGAGTCAAGTACTGGACAATACTACACATATATACTTGTTACTACACTATCACAACACCAGAGTCAAGTACTGGACAATACTACACATATATACTTGTTACTACACTATCACAACACCAGAGTCAAGTACTGGACAATACTACACATATATACTTGTTACTATACTATCACAACACCAGAGTCAAGTACTGGACAATAGTACATATATATACTTGTTACTATACTATCAAAACACCAGAGTCAAGTACTCGCCTCTGGATCCATGTTTCCAGGATCCTTTCCCATATATTAATTTTCATTTTTCTTTTTTTTTTGATCTTAACGCGATGCATATGTTCATTTATTTTGAAATTAGCAACAATTAGGGACATTGTTATGAGTAACAATTTAACATTTAAATTGTTACTTTTAGGCCAATTCTTCATTTTTATGCTTCCATATATTTCTGCAATTCAACTCTCGCCTTTTTTTTATTTATTTTCTCATGTTTGAAGTGAAGGAGGTTAAAAAAAAGTGCACTTGCTAGCTTAGCTACACGTCAACAGTGCTAACTAGTGCACATAAGAGAAATGAATGTAAATCCAGGACATGCTTATGACCTTCACCAGAACCACCTGACCTTGGACTCAGGAGTGAGTCGACGAGTCCTGCTGGACGACTTGATGAAAGAAAGAAAAAAAAGACAAAACTAATGGTTGAATTCAACATGAATTTAATCGACATTTTGGCTTTCAGACATTGTGCATATTCGGGGAGACACATTTCCCACAATCCCTTTCACAAGGTGCGACAATATTTACAAACATGATGCTGCAGAGACGACACACACACACACACACACACACACACACACTGGTTTCATCCTCGTCGTGAAAGTGTCGGCTTGTGCAAATAAATATTTCTCACACTTCATGGATGTTGGTCCATATGTACAAACAACACGTGACTAAACAAGCGTGATCAGTTTTCTACGTGTGGTCCGAACATTTCCGAGAAAAGCCATCGGTTTGGACCACAAACCTCTCGCCCCGGTGTGTCGTTCCCTTTAGTGTGTTGTTGTGCGTCGCCACGGTCGGACCTTCGCTCCCGTTGTGCGTTTGTTCAGGGTGAGAATCAAGAGGATTCATTTGGAAGTACAGCGAGTTCCCGTCGCTCTCGGACAAACCTGCCATTGAGCGACGGGCGTCGACAGAAAAGGCCGCGATCGACTCGACACAAGAGCGTCTTTCATGGGTTTTGAAGATTGTGTTTGTGCAGCAGCACGACTCACAATCACCGTCATCCCTCTTCAATCGAACACTCGAGGAGGAACGCCTCGACACTGACGTACAAGAATCATTTCTTCACTTCTTTTTTTTTTGGGGGGATCCTAAAAGTAACATATTGACGAGGGAATTAAAAGTGTTTATTGCGGATGTAAATAAATGAAACCAGGACGGCGACTCCCGCTAAAGCCACCAGGACCCCTGGATACGAGGACGTGTCGTCGGGTTGCGAGTGCGAACGCCCGTTTCCGTGGTGTTGATGCTGAACAGAAGAAAGAAAGAAAAATAGTTTGAATCATTGTTTTGGGAATAAAATTCCTTTTCATTTCTCATTAATGAAGATAATGATCTTTGTGGAGATCAATGTGATTGAAGATCAGGGCTGTCAAACTCAATCACACGTTTGATTGACACTTGGCAGTCTTGGTTGATATTTTCACATAACATTATTTCATTTAACTTCAGTTTTACTTTTATTGGAATTCTTTGTACAAAAGTTATCATACATAACCCGTGTTACTTATCTTATCTTATCTTAAACACTAGGTTTTGACAGAACAAACGTGAACCTTTTAAAGTTTAACTTCAATTATTGACCCAAAAAGAACAACTTAATATATGTAAGTTCAAACTGTAGTTGAGGTATTTTTTCTTTTCTTAAACTAACATTTATTTTATTGCCGACAGCAATGCATTGTTGCGACTTTTCTCTGACAAATTAAGAGAAAATTCCTCCCCATTTCTGTGGAACCACCTGCTGTCACTGAGCCCGTCTCTACCTTGTGGTCCTTCTTTAACCCTGTGACTCCAATGCATTTAAGCCATTGTGGAGCCATTTTACTCAAACCTCAACTATAAAAGGTTTTATACTCGAGAGAAACATTTTTGTAAAATACCATGAATGAAAACATAATCATGTGATCCATCCAAGTTTCACTAGAGCAGAATAAGAAGTATTTTATTATATTTCAACTCATGAACGAGTTCCATCAAAATATCGACACATTCTAATAAAAAAAAGTTGTTAATTTTTCTTCTCAGAGTAGACGGTGCAGATTTATTTGAACCTAATTCCTGCAACTGCTGTGAAGTGGAATATTTATAATACGCTTTCCTCATAATTACTGCGACTCAACTCACCTTTTTGAAAACCTTCAGCTTCACCTGCTCGCCCGTCTGCTTGAACAACTCCACGACGGCGCGATGCGTCCAATTCTCAACCTTCACGTCGTTGATCTGCCGAAAAAAATAGACGTTATGTCACATTTTAATGAAGGATTTCTCATCGATGAATAACTAGAAAACATCATAGACATTAATGTCAAAATCATATTTACAGATCGACCTTCAAATAAAAATAAATAATTTAGAGTTTGTGTTTGACTTATTTTCACTAGTTTACTGGTTTATGTTTTGAGTTAACTCGACTAAAACAGGCGTCTTGACGCGTCTGGAGTAAAAAGCTAACATTACTTCAGAGAAAATACCATCTTTTTCTCAAAACACCTCCACACAGTAATAAGTAAGTAAGTAAGTGATTTGTATTTATATAGCGCTTTTCCAGACCAGGGTCACAAAGCGCTTAAAACAATCAAAACAATATTCAATAAAGTATATACTTTATTGACTAAGTGTCATATCATAAAACTCAAGACACTTTATAGTTTAACTAAAAAGTATATTCGTGAAAATAAAAAAAAAGTGAATCACAGCACGACAGTGACAGAAGGCAGAAACCTCAAGCAGAACCAGACTCAGTGTTGACGGCCTCCTGCTGTGACCAGCCGGGAGGGTGGAGGGAGGAAAAATTGAGAGAAGAGTAAAAAAAACAATATAACGTTCAAAAAAAAGACGTTAAGAAAATCTTTATTAATAAATCAAAAGATCTTCTACTTCTATGACTTTTAATCATTGAAGGGGAAAAAACGCTCAAAAGTAAGTTATGTGTAGAATAAAGAGGCGCATACTTGACAGCTCTAGTAGAAGAACTCACATTTCTCCTTCAAACTCTTCACTGGCTGCCAGTTTCTTTCAGGATCAATTTTAAAATTCTGGTTCTTACTTTCAGATCTATTCATGGTCAGACCTTCCATCAGTGATCTGATCCAGACTTACACCCCAGCTCGGGGTTTCTCTTCAAGAAACATCTGTGTTTGATGATCTACTGACTCCTTCAAGAAACATCTGTGTTTGATGATCTACTGACTCCTTCAAGAAACATCTGTGTTTGATGATCTACTGACTCCTTCAAGAAACATCTCTGTGTTTGATGATCTACTGACTCCTTCAAGAAACATCTGTGTTTGATGATCTACTGACTCCTTCAAGAAACATCTGTGTTTGATGATCTACTGACTCCTTCAAGAAACATCTGTGTTTGATGATCTACTGACTCCTTCAAGAAACATCTGTGTTTGATGATCTACTGACTCCTTCAAGAAACATCTGTGTTTGATCATCTACTGTCTCCTTCAAGAAACATCTGTGTTTGATGATCTACTGACTCCTTCAAGAAACATCTGTGTTTGATGATCTACTGACTCCTTCAAGAAACATCTGTGTTTGATGATCTACTGACTCCTTCAAGAAACATCTGTGTTTGATGATCTACTGACTCCTTCAAGAAACATCTGTGTTTGATGATCTACTGACTCCTTCAAGAAACATCTGTGTTTGATGATCTACTGACTCCTTCAAGAAACATCTGTGTTTGATGATCTACTGACTCCTTCAAGAAACATCTGTGTTTGATGATCTACTGACTCCTTCAAGAAACATCTGTGTTTGATCATCTACTGTCTCCTTCAAGAAACATCTGTGGTGACTACTGACTCCTTCAGTGTTGAGTCTACTGACTCCTTCAAGAAACATCTGTGTTTGATGATCTACTGACTCCTTCAAGAAACATCTGTGTTTGATGATCTACTGACTCCTTCAAGAAACATCTGTGTTTGATGATCTACTGACTCCTTCAAGAAACATCTCAAGACACTTTTATTTGTTCAGGCTTTTCCTTGATTCTCTGAGACTCCTGTGTTTGTCTCAGTATTATCTTGATCTTTTAAGTATATATTTTATTGAGTATTGTTTTGATTCCTTAAGCGCTTTGTGACCCTGGTCTGGAAAAGCGTTCTATAAATATGACTTACTTACCAAACGACAGTAAGGCGCAAAAGCAGAACTAGTCTCAGATAAAAGGTAACAAAGCAGGAACTACTAAAAGTACTTCTCATTGATAAATATTCCGCTGAAGTTCCGTCAAGTTAAAAGAACCTTCTAGTGTTGATTGACAGCCGAACAAACCCATCAAAAACCCTGATAGACATGAAGAGTGTTTTATCTTCACCTCCAAGATCTTGTCTCCTTCTCGAAGTCTTCCGTCCACATCCGCCGTCCCTGCTTCCTTGATCTTCACCACGTAGATGCCAGAGTCGTCGAGCACGTACGGCTGGTCCACTCCTCCCACGATGTTGAAGCCGAAGCCTGAGAGATAAGAAAAAAACACGAATAGATTTTAAATAAACAACACGTTGACATGAACCAGTGACGCAACGTGTGGACGATAAAGAAGCTGCTGATTCAACCACAACATTGATCTCCGTTGATCAAAGTGCACGAGGATCCTGTGTGCGAGTAAGAGTCGAACAATCGTTAAAAACGACTAGTTAATGAAAATAAACTAGTGACGAGTGAGTGAAAACTACTGTTATATTGCATCAGTTCTGACAGGTTAAAAAAAAAAAGTTTGACGATTTAAATGAATCACCAAAGAAAGTTAGCGTCACTTATGATCATCTTTGTTCGTGCAGAATATTGATTTAAATTATTATTTAAAAAAAAAGAAGGATTAGCTCGTAACGAAAGTGCGGCTACAGAAGTAGCTCCGGTGCTAACTCTCATCCTCGCTCACCTGCGGGGCCTCGAGGCAGAACTATGTCCTGGACCAGGTCCAGCGGTTGCACGGAGCCGTTCATGGTGCTCCGCGTGCGGGTTAAAAGAGAAAGAAGGCGCAAGAAAAGAGAGGAGGACAAAGTTTTTAAAGAAGTGAACTCATTGATCGACTTCACAAGTCACTTCCCGCAGGAGGAGTGTCCGCGGCGCCTCCTAGTGGAGAGAGTGGGAGCTGCACGCTGACCTTTGCCTTCAAGTGAAGATACATTTTTTTTTAAATACTTAAAATGAAAGTATTGGTTATTGATGCGTTACTGTTACTCCCAACATAGAGAGCTTTACTTACGAGGAGCTGTAGAAGCTAAACTAGAAATAAAAATGTCAGATTTAAAGATTCCAACCAGAAGTTTTCACCTTTTTTTCTCTAAAAGTCTAAAATAATATAATAAAAAACATGCTTTATTTGTAGTGTTATCATACATAACCTCTGTTTATTATCTAACGTATCTTTAACGATAAGTTGTATCGACAGACAGAACAAACGTGACTTTTTTCACGTTAAAGTTTAACTTAAATTATTGGACCAAAAAAAACGACTTTATTGATTTTAGATTAAACTATAGTTTGTGTTGAGTTTTTTTTTTTAAACTAATATTTTTTAATTGACAGCAATGCATTGTTGAGATTTTTCACTGACAAAGTTAAGTTGATCAAAGAGAAAATCCCTTTTTTTATTCTGTTTAATTTGTAGTGAGGGGCTGGACAGGTTGTTTAGAAGCCAGTAGGGGGCACCATCGGTTTAAGAATGATGAGTTTTAGATGAAAACAAAGGAACAAAGTGCAAAGACGCCATCTAGTGGACTCTGAAGATAATGACACTGTTTCATGAAGCTTCATCAACACATCACTATTATTAGTTTGTCAGCGACTGTTGTAAACGTTATGCCTCTCGCCCCGAGTAGCTGGGATGACCCCCATTAAATACAAATACATTATTGAATCATCGATAAATCAAATAGATTTAAGTTCATATCATAAGCATCGATTATATTGATTTAATGTACAATTATAACAGTTTTATTCCATTTGCTGACAAAGTATTTAAGTCGATCAAAAGTCAGCAATAAAACTCCTTTATTTTAAATATATTGAACAGTTTGTTTAATATCAAATATCATTCATTTTCTATCGCTTTATTCCTTATGGGGGTCGCGGGGAGACTGGAGTCTATCCCAGTATCATAGGGCGAGAGGCAGGGGACACCCTGGACAGGACGCCAGTCTGTCTCAGGACACACGAAGACAGACGACCATTCACACACACACTCATAGCAATTGACAATTCCCCCCAAGTTCTCAATCAACCTCTGTATGTTTTTGGACTGTGGGAGGAAACCGGAGTGCCCGGAGTAAACCCATGTGACACGTGGAGAACATACAAGGGCCACATATTTAACTTAAATAACTTTTACGTTTCTTCCTCACGAATATTAATCACAAAAACAACCTTTAGGCGATTATTTATTGAGACTTTATTGCATCGTAAACATTCTAAATATGATTCTTTATCTTCAGTCTATATATATATATATTTCTATAACCGTCTGTTATCAAAGCTGGTTCTGGTTCTGGTTCTGATCATCCTTCAAAATCTCATCCCATTGAAAAAAGCTCTGAACGGTTGTTTACCAACTTTATTTCAAAGCACATTCATCCTAAAATACTTCCCGTCTTTGGCAGCGAATGAGACTCTGAGCGACGACTGATCGTGATCCAAACGAAAGGTTCTGGTCGGAGAAGGAGGTTCGACACACTTTGAAAATAATAAAGTCTCTCCTCCTCCGAGTCCTGGAGCGACGGAGGAGGAGGAGAGAAAACCATGAGTTACATGCGTTCATGCAGAGACGGAAATAATAAACATGTAAATACTGTCAACAAAATACAGCAAAACATGAGAAAATGTTGTTTTTTTTGCGTAATTGTCGGAGCGAGTTTCTGAAAACAGCGTTTTTTTTATTAAGAGGTTTATTCTTCTGTGCAATTTCTTGGTCAGATAAATTAAAAAGTGCCTGGAGAGCAAAGATCACTTTGACACGCTCGACTCCACCAGAAGGACCCGCAGGACCCGGTCCGGTTCTGGTGAACGTAGGGGGGGGAGGGGGGGAGTTGGGGTTCAGATCATGCTCGGCGCCGCGCTGTACAGAACCACGTCTCCGGCCACACGGACCAGAGTGACGTCGTCCATCCCGCCCACTCGGTGCTCGTACTCCAGCAGGTGAGACCCGTTCACGGCCACTTTGAAGTCGTCCTCCTCCACCAGGATCTTCAGCTGGAGACACATCAGAGCAGCTTCAACCTCGTCGCTAATGGCTACACTTAACAACTCAAACGTTAATTGATTAAAAATGTAATATTTTACAAGTAAAAGCTGAAAAAAAAATCCGTTTTTTTTATAAATTCAATATAAAAAATATTGGAATAATATTCTCACCAGACATTACTAAAAGAAAACTTGAATGTAAGGAATTTAATTATTTTTCTGAATAATAAATAATTTCTATATCCAAAGTTGAATTTGTTTTAATTATTGAATTAACAAATATTTTTTAAGATTCATTATTATTTTTACTCATATAGTTTGATATTCTAATAACAAACAAACAAAATCACAAAACAAATGTATAATTTAAATATATTTAATATATATCAATTTAAATTCAATATAAAAATGTTGATTTAAAAGTATTACCAGGCATTACTAAAAGAAAACAGAGCTACTTATTTAAAGTTTCATTTGTTTAAACTATTGAATTAACAAATATTTTTTAAGATTCATTATTTTTTATTACTAATAGAGTTAGATTTTCTAAATACAATAATTCACAAATCAAACTTATAAATTAAATATATATTTTAATATACATCAATTTAAATTCAATATAAAAATGTTGGTTTAAAAGTATCACCAGACATTACCAACAGAGCACAGAGCTATTGGATCAAACTTTCGACCAATCACGTGACTCGCTGACGACCACAAGACGATGAAGTATCTCAGTTCTTTTTTGGTAAATGTTAAAACCTTAAATGTTTTTATTGAAATGTATTTTAGCATTTCATTACTTTTTGAATAATTTAATTAAATAATTTCTATATCGAAAGATACAATTTTTAAATTTAATTATTGATTAAAAAAAGAAAGTACATCTTCTATACGAATGAATTTAATTTTACACATAGAGCTTGATTTTCTAATTCCAATAATTTTAAAATACTTTTTCTATATTCAGTATCTTTGAATCTGTAGTCTTTTAAATTCAATATAAAAATGTTGCTACAATAGTCCAACCAGACATTACCAACAGAGCACAGAGCAAATTGAATTCAGAAAATTCATTTTTGAGTTTTTGTAATTAGAAAATCAACAACAAAATCAATTTTTCAATAATATTATTATTGTATTTAATACGAATTAAATGAAATGCTTAAAGAAATATTTTGCTCAAAAGAATAGTATATATTATTATCAATAGTAGTAGAATTTACCAACATTTTAAATGTTGAATTAAATCACTTAATATTCTGACGACATGATTTAATTCTATACAAACTTCCTCAGTTTTTCATCTTAAAGCGACACTTAAGTATTAAACCCTCTGAGAAACGACTCGTCTTTAAAGGCCCAAACATAACGGATGAGGGTCAAAGGTCAACTGGACGTAAGATTGTCCACATGTTTGTCGAAGGCGTCGCACAAAAGCGATAAACTCTGACGTGGACTCGTTAAGTCACACACCCTTCACTGTGACTCACTCCGCCGTGACCTTCGACCTCTGACAGTACAGAGAACTATATCCAGGAATCTTCAACACGTTCCGTCGTTCAATACCTCGAATCTCTGGCCCGGGACGAAGGGGAACCCTCCCTCGCGCTCCTCCGGCCCCCAGCAGCCCGCCACGTTGGTGTTCCTCACGATGGTCTGCTCGTGGAAGCGAGGGTTGAAGTGGAAGACCACGTCGTGACCCTTCATGAAGTCCACGTTGAACCTGGAGCAGAAGGTTTGGTGATTTCGTTCAGAAAGAAACGTTGTGTGTCTCTGGTGTGCGACGCACACAAGAAAAACATTGAAGTGTTGTAGATGTTCATGATAATCATTCATCAAAACACCTTAAAGGATTAGTTTTCATTGGTTTTAAAAGATTATTACGATTATCGACTCATTTTCAAGGATTTGTCCTGATTTTTCTTCCCATTTTAAGTTTCTCCTCGTCCTCGCTTTTAAAAAATCTTAACGGAATATTTCCTTTTATGTTTTACCTTCGTTTTCACACACGATGGACATTAAGACAGTTTTATAATAACAGTTTCATCAAGTAGCTCGGTGCTCTGTTGGTCATGTCTGGCGTGACTATTATAGCAACATTTTTAAACTGAATAGAAAATACTTTGAATTGAAATAGTTTAAAACATTCATTTTTTTAACATGAATATAAAACTGTACGCATTTTAAAATTAGAATTTTTATATATTATTCAAAAAATATATAAATAATCGTTTGCAACGTTTTAAAAATAATTCAAAATGCTTAATAAAAACATTTTAAATGTTAAATTAAACCATTAAATATTGTGATTCACATAAAGTCAGGATTTAAACATCATCACATTTTTATCTTCTGTTAAGAAAAGTAATATGTTATTAAGTTACACTTAATTAATGGAAGACATTACAGATTATTGTTTATTTTCTTGAGGATTCTTAGGGTTAATTTAATTTAAATGTCAATTAAAAAGATTATCGACTCATTTTTCCCACTTTATTTTCTACTCTCGTTTGTCCTCTTCCTCACTTTCAAGATTCCTTATATTTTACGTCCATTTTCACACACGATGGATATTAAGATGGATTTATAATAACAGTTTGATCAAGTAGCTCGGTGCTCTGTTGGTCATGTCTGGCGTGACTATTATAGCAACATTCTTAAACTGAATAGAAAAGACTTTGAATTGAAAAATAGTTTAAAACATTCATTTTTTTAACGTGAATATAAAACTGTACGCATTTTAAAAGTAGAATTTTTATATATTATTCAAAAACAACCTTTAAATATATAAATAATCGTTTAACAATTTAAAAAGAATTAAAAACGCTTAAAAAAACTTAAATTAAACCATTAAATATTGTCTTTTACATAAAGTCAGGATTTAAACATCATCACATTTTTATCTTCTGTTAAGAAAAGTAATATGTTATTAAGTAACACTTAATTAATGGAAGACATTACAGATTATTGTTTATTTTCTTGAGGGTTAATTTAATTTAAATGTCAAGTTCCATCAAGTAGCTCTGTTGGTAACGTCTGTTGACACCATTATAGCAACAGCGACTCATTTTTTCTTTCACACGTTAGTTTCTAATATTTCAAGACCTTCAGGGAATATATTATTGATATCATTGAATCTATCAAACAGTTGTTGGATCAAGAGTCGCCCACCTGTCGGCTCCAGGTAGAGCTTCTCCAACTATGGTGATGAGCAGCTGAGGCATGATTCCTGCCTCCAGAGGGAGGTCGAACGGCACCATCTGTAAGAAACAAACATCTTTAGCAACATTTGTAACCGTTTGTTCCGTTCAAACGATGACATCATGTTTTCCTTCCCATGAGTCACTTCTTCTCCTTCACAACAGTTCACATGGAAGCATGAGACGGTCCACGGTTACATCTTTAATACCAGTAATCACTTCGTTACACAGGAATCATCCCAACAGAGGCTAATATTTAAACCATCATCACTCGACTCCAGCCGAGGTCAAACAATCAGTCCTGGACGAGACGTTGATTCAGGAAGAGACGTCTGTGTCCCTCAGACAAGCTCAGATCATTAATAGGGACGATAATATCTGGGCTGGAAGAGAAGAGACACTTTTTACTTCGTCGGTTATTGTTAGTCGATCGCATGTGTGTGTGTGTGTGTGACCCAGTGTGTGTGAGTCAGAACCAAGACCCGAGCAGAAGATCCCAGAGAAGGTTGAGAGTGAGGAGCAGCTTCCAGACTCACTGGACTGGGTTTTACACGGAGAAGCTCGACTGTTATGGGAGTTTATCAGAGACATCAGAACTCAAGGGTTCCATTTTTTTTTATTATATATATATATATTATTTAATTTTAAAAAATTGAGGATTTTCTTTTTAAACCTAGATATATATTCAAACATTGGAACTTGAAAGATGTTGATTTAGTTTAAAATAATTACATATAGTTTGGTATATTTATTTAAATAATCCAAAACCCC
The DNA here is from genome assembly GCA_016630915.1 of Callionymus lyra. Lineage (NCBI taxonomy): Eukaryota > Metazoa > Chordata > Actinopteri > Syngnathiformes > Callionymidae > Callionymus > Callionymus lyra. Next base: position 18,175,521 of record JACEEU010000020.1, read on the forward strand.
CCAAAAAAAGTGTTCAATATTGTATTTATTTATTATTAATGTTGGTACAATAGAGTCACCAGACTATAGCAACAGAGCACCGAGCTACTGGATCTAACTTTCATCCAATCACGTGACGCTCAGACGATCAAGAAGCTCGTAATCTTTCTTTAGTGACACGATTACACCAACATTTTTATATTGGATTTGAAAGAATGTAAATAAATAAAATACTAAATTTAATAGTCGTTTTGTTTTTGGGAAGTAGAATATCAAACAATGAGTAAATATTTTAAATTAAATAATAAATATTTTTAAACAAACAGATTAAACGTTCAAGTAGTTGAATTGAATGAAACCAACGAGTGACTCCATGTCTTGTGTTGCCAAGATTTGTACAAACTGAACATTCCTGCTCTTTGTTGACTTTGGATCGATATTAAACAATGAATCTGGAACCAAACATCGAGTACGAGTCGACTTCTGTCACAACTCCGGGTCACGAACAGAACCAACTCAACCTCAGGAACTGTAAGTCTCTGTACAGTTGTTCACATTAACGTCTGTCCCTCATCTTTTCTCAAACACTGACCCCTCACGGGTCACTACATGGAGCTGGTACCGGACCCCCACAGAACCACCACCCGACGAGCCCAGAGTCCCCACCAGAAAAGACGGGTCGAGGCGTAAAGAAGGTCAGACGACTCACCAACATCCCTCCCGGGGCGGCGGGTGCGTCGTAAGGACCCATAGGTCCGGGTCCGAACGGGCCGGGGCCGGGGGGGAATCCTCCCGCGGCCGGAGCGCCCCATGCCCCGGTGGGCATCGGGGGGAAGCCGCCCGCGGAGTAGGGGGAGAAGGGGCCGGCGGGAGGGGGGAAACCACCAGGTGCTCCTGGTCCATACATCCCGTTCCCTCCGTTAGGGGGACACCCCGGGTAAGGCACGTTTGAGTACGGACCCGCGGGGGCGCCGGGGCCGGAGGGGAAGGGTCCAGTCGGGTACGGAACGGGGCCGCCGGGAAGCTGTCCGGGAGCTCCCTCGGGCGGGTACTGCCCCGGGAACTGACCGGGGGCGCCAGGCCCAGATGGGAACTGCCCCGGAGCCCCTGGTGCGGGGGGGAACTGACCCGGCATCCCGGGACCGGGAGGGAACCCACCGGGCGCGGGGTACTGCCCGGGAGCTCCGGGGCCGGAGCTGTAGGGGAACTGTCCTGGGGCGCCCGGACCGGAGGGAAAGCCTCCCGGAGCAGAGGGTTGTGTTGGAGCTCCCGGAGCGGAACCGGGCCAGCCCGGGTTCGAAGGCATGGCGGGGTTGTGGGCCGGGGCGGACGGGTTGTTGTGTCCGATCTTCTTGGCCTGGCCTTGAGTGTCCTCTCCTAGAGCATCTGCGAGCTGCACACAACATTAATGTAACAACACTATAGAAGGTTTAAATCAAAGGTTCACTCACCGAGAAATCCGACATGATCTGCAGGAAACACAAGAGAAGTTATTGTTGTTGTTGTTGTTACTCAGTTGTTAGTCACTGACAGTGGAATCTGTGATTCTACACTAAATGTTTCCATCTTCAACCTGCGTGTCATGTAGTGACTCAACCGCCACGTGGATCCTAACAGAACCCCACAAAAGTCCATGTATTTCCGCTAAACTCACGCACCTGAACATGAAGTGAATCGTTATCTGACATGTTGTCACACACGAGCTAACAGTTAGCTTTAGCTGCCGCCGGACGTTTGTTTTCTTCCCCAAAACAAGATGAAAGTGTTGAACTGCGAGGGAAACACGGAGGTCGAGGCTCACCTGGGCGGGCACAGGGTCTCCTCGCGGGCGACACACGCAGGGAAGTGAAGATGGTCCAGCTGTGGGAGCCGCGGAGCTACTTGTCGAGCCTCAACTCGAGCTACTGAAGCTACAAGCTAACACACAACTGTTGAGGCGCGTCCACGCTGCGCTCTGACGTCAGAGTGGGCGCGACTCCCCGCCCCTGTCACGCGCAAGCCGAACGTCCTGCGTCACAACAAAACTATTTTTATATCAACAAACTCTTATCATAGGGTTTTGTATTTTCTTAATACTTGTAATTTATTAAAAACGTTTACATTTTTTTTTATTGTTTTCTTTATCGATTTATTTAAGAATAAGTATATTTAAAAAAAACAACAATATTATATATAATATAAGTAATATATAGAATAGAAAGTGCTGAGGATAATGAGGGACACAGCCATACATAAATTAGTGTTGATGGTTATATTGCAATTAACTTACTATATGGTGTATATTTACAGGAAGAAATTTATTTATACTTGTACTTTTTTATAAACATTAATTATATGCATTTAAAACATTATTTATTTATTCTATTTATACCATATTGCACTATTTTTAACTTATTCATATTTATATTTATTCTTTTTTATATACTTTCATTCTATGCATTTAAAATGTTGTTTATTTATTCTATTTATACTATATTTCACTATTTTTAACTTATTCATATTTATACTTTTTATATACATTTATTCTATGCATTTAAAACATTATTTATTTATTCTATTTATACTATATTTCACTATTTTTAACTTATTCATATTTATATTTATACTTTTTTATATACTTTCCTTCTATGCTGTGTTTTTAACGGTTGCCAAGCAACGACATTTCATTGCCAGTTTCACTACAGTGTTTTTTTGTGCAATGACAATAAAAGGAAGTCTAAAGTCTAAAGTCTAATGTTTATTATAAACTGGTATGAATATCTAGTTAGTATATACATATATATTGTAGTACATCATGTTAGGTGTTGATATGGCTGTTTATATAATATGTAGTTATATGAATGTCTGGATATCTTTTTTGCTTTCATTTTCATTGCTTTCTTTTGTATGTATGAAGAGTTACACATTTTATACATGCTTGAAAAATAAAATGTATTCATTCATTATTCAATCGTTCATGCATCACATGGTGTCGTTGACCCTTGACCTTTATATTGTGTTCCGCGACAACTAGATCTTACAAACAAGTGTAATTGAATTAATAAAATAGATATTGTTGAGGATAATGAGGGATAAATCTATACATGGAATAATGTTGCTGGTTGTATTTAAATTAACTTATGTTATTATTGTGTTATTATGTCATATACATGTATATATATATAGTATGTACTTGTATGGATATCTGCATGTATTTTTACACTAAATCATGTTGTTTTATCTAATATTGTGTTACATTTATTTATACAGAGATGTGCATGTAATATACTTTCATATGTTTTATAATGATATGCCTTTATGGATATATATGTGGTGTAAATAGGTTTTGTATTGATACAGGTTATGTAGTTATAATATGGATATTTGTAAATAAACATTTGGCCTTATTTGATCCAAACTCAGCCGAAGTAGTTAAAAGGGTAAGAAAATTAAAAAAAAAACTTTTTTAAATGATCTCTTTACCCTTTTCCAACTTTGGTGAAGTCTTTATTTTTGTATTATTATTTTTGCGTTATTTTTTCATTTTGTTTTTCTTTCTCTTGGATGTAAAAGCAGTAACATATTTTAAACATGTATAAAAATAACACTTATTCTATCATAATTTATAATGTTAAGATTTAATAACAAATGCCCCGCTTTCTATATGATATTATAGCTTTTATAATAAAGCATTCGATTAAAATATATCTAAACGAGATTATGACATGTTTTTTTAATATTACCAAGAGAATAAAACGATATAAATTACATTTATTTGATAATAATAATCATTGGAAAAGTACAGTTAAAAAACGCTACTGCTGTTCCGCTCACTCGTCGTCAGAGGGCGCTAGAGAGCTCGAGCGAAACTCGTCACAAGATACCGTGAAGTAAAACAGTCTGAGTCTGTTTGTGTCTCTGAAGCCGCAGATTCAAGATCGTCCTCGTCCTGCAACAATGGTGAGTCCGTCCGTGAGGTCCTGGCGAAGTGTCCCCGCACACGTGGACTCGAGACGCCGCAGTAGTTTGTGTTTGTTGAGGTGTTTTTAAAAAAGTGGTCGTAGATTCGTTAGCTTCAGTCTGTTAGCCTAGCATGAGTTCCACCCTCTGTGTCGACGGAGAGCGGATTTCCTTTAGTGACTTTCAAAATAAAGAAAAGTATTTTTAGTCATTCTCTTGACGTTTTAAAGGTTTATCTTTATGATTTGTATTAATTAAAAAATGTATTATTTGTATCGAATTAACAACTCAAATATAATTCGTGTTTTATTGATCAAGTGGATCGATTCAAGTATAGCATAGTCGTATGTTTCAATGCTCTTTATACATAATACATTGATAGTTACATTTATTGTGTCGAAAGTACAATTCAATTAATGTCGATTATTAATAAGGATTTCTAAAAAAAAAAAAAAACGCAGTCGTTTTATAATCAAAATACAAAATAAGACATAACGAATACAAGGCAGTCAAACTTTAATTTCTTAAATGGCAAGTACTGACTTTAATTAAACGTAAGTAATTAGGTTTAATGCGATTAGTAGTAATAAATACATTTGTAGGAATTGTTGGATGACCATTCCTGTTTTACTGTGAAGGCGAGATCAAGTGATTTCCGGTGTTGTGAAAACATTGACGCACATTCTTCTTGATGTGTTTCGACATGTTCTCTGAGCTTCTGCACGAAATCTCTCCTCCCTGTGCACGTGATCGTGCACGGTTCCTTTACTGCAGGACGAGTGAACTTTAGTCCTAAATAATATGAACACATTCGCTTCCATTGTTGGTATTGTCGTTTTTATCTCTTTTGTTCTGGAGCTGGAGAGCGAGCAGGAAGTTGGAGCATCAGAAATAATCTGTTCCTCCTTTAATTTCTTATTGTTCCTCCTTTGATTTCTTATTGTTCCTCCTTTCATTTCTTAATGTTCCTCCCAAACACGACAGACACCCACGACTCTCTAATCTCCTCAGATCCCTCTCTAAGCTCCAGAGAAAGCTTCACTCCCACCATCTGTTGAAGATGAAATGATAGAAAGATCAGAACCTGAAGTTATGTAACGTGTCTGAGGACGAGACGTTTGTATCTGATTTGTTTTAGGTTCAAGGTTTAATTGGTTCCATTCCTGTCTAGTTGAGCAGTAGTATTTCGTAGGTCTTGTTCACGAGGTAGTAATAAGTATATATGTGTAGTATTGTCCAGTACTTGACTCTGGTGTTGTGATAGTGTAGTAACAAGTATATATGTGTAGTATTGTCCAGTACTTGACTCTGGTGTTGTGATAGTGTAGTAACAAGTATATATGTGTAGTATTGTCCAGTACTTGACTCTGGTGTTGTGATAGTGTAGTAACAAGTATACAGTATATGTGTAGTATTGTCCAGTACTTGACTCTGGTGTTGTGATAGTGTAGTAACAAGTATACAGTATATGTGTAGTATTGTCCAGTACTTGACTCTGGTGTTGTGATAGTGTAGTAACAAGTATACAGTATATGTGTAGTATTGTCCAGTACTTGACTCTGGTGTTGTGATAGTGTAGTAACAAGTATATATGTGTAGTATTGTCCAGTACTTGACTCTGGTGTTGTGATAGTGTAGTAACAAGTATATATGTGTAGTATTGTCCAGTACTTGACTCTGGTGTTGTGATAGTGTAGTAACAAGTATATATGTGTAGTATTGTCCAGTACTTGACTCTGGTGTTGTGATAGTGTAGTAACAAGTATATATGTGTAGTATTGTCCAGTACTTGACTCTGGTGTTGTGATAGTGTAGTAACAAGTATATATGTGTAGTATTGTCCAGTACTTGACTCTGGTGTTGTGATAGTGTAGTAACAAGTATATATGTGTAGTATTGTCCAGTACTTGACTCTGGTGTTGTGATAGTGTAGTAACAAGTATATATGTGTAGTATTGTCCAGTACTTGACTCTGGTGTTGTAGTATTTACAGACCACATGACTCTGGGAAAAGGTGCCACCGTTTTCTTTTGTTTTTTACCAAAATATGTCTAAACATGGAGTCACTGTATCCTCTCGTCCTCAGTCATCATTGTTCCTTTAGCTGCGGAGGACGTAGTGACTGTTGCCATCTAGAGCCCGGAAGTTAATTTGCGACACAAAAAGGGAAATACACCGTGAATATTTGCACATTAATTGTAAATAATAAATCAAATTATTTTTACAAACACCTTATTGAAATTGAAACCATAAAACAACCATTTTGACAGCCAACAAAAACATGTCTATGTTGTCGTGGACGTTCAAAGTCTCACTTCTGATGGAGAGATGGTTTCAAACTGACTAACTGTACGGATCCATAGAATGTGGTCACGTCTGAAAGTTGTCTTGTGTGGCAGAGTGAGTCGCTGGTTGTCTGTGAGGTGGATGCCGCTCTGGTGAAGAAGCTCCGGGAGTTTCGCTTCCGGAAGGCGACCAACAACGCCGCCATCGTCAGTGAGTATCGCATCACAGACTGAAGCGTCTCATCGTGAAACTCAATCAATTTCATCTAATATGACCTTCAAAGAATCTCATCAATCATTTCTGACTAAATGAATGCTCTTAAGAAACATTAAGACATTTCCTCGCGACAGTGAGTGACAGCAGTATAAGTGGGTCACCCCCCCCGCCCATCTGTAAAGTATAAGCCCATAAGCCACGAGTGCTGGTTCCCTTCCCTAGAAATTCTACTCCCTGCTGTGAGTGAAATGTGTCAGAAGAACAGATTGACGGAGATTCTTTGTCAGCACAAATGAAAAACACGTCGGTTTAAACATACATTTCAAAATAAGAGCTCAATGTTTTTGTGTGTTCAGCCACAATATAGTTTTGTTCATATGTGTGTAGCTTTAATAATGTCATCCTGTCGTCGGAAACGATCACTGCCTTGCTCAACTTCCTGTTGCTAAAACGTTGCTGACGCCTCTTTTTTTTTTTTCATCTCGTCTTCCAGTGAAGATCGATAAAGACAAACAGCTGGTCATTCTGGACGAAGAACACGAGGTAAAGGAGCCGAAAAGTATCTTGAATACGACGTGAACTCGTAACAGAAGCCGATACAAAGTTGAAAATGGTTTTAGACTTTTATGGGAAGAAGCTCATGTTTGGCATTAACCAGCTTCTTCTTAAACATACTGTGTAATAATTTAACTTAATTTAAACTAAATCATATCCATTAAAAAAAAACATGCTAATGTTATTTGAGAATCATTTTTATTTAATTTTAATTTCTTAATTTTATTTTAATTGTATTTTAATTTTATTTAATTTTATTTTATTTAATTTTATTTAATTTTATTTAATTGTATTTAATTTAATTTTAATTTTATTATTATTATTATTATTAATTTTTTTGATAGTTATTTGTGTAACTTATTCACGTTTAAAAAGCTAAAAACCTGCTCATGTGGATAAAATCAATGCATCATCTTTGAAGTGAATCTTGATTTTTAACCGTAATGATTGCGTTTAAAGCATAAAAACAAGTTATTTTCAGCTCATGTTTTCTTTTCCAGGACATTTCTCCCGACGAGCTCCAGGACGAGCTTCCCGAGCGTCAGCCTCGATATCCTTCCAGCCTCTGTTACCAAACTGATCCCACATTTCGATCAATAAAAGTTCTTAGCGACAGACACGTTCGTGGTCTACAGCTACGAGTACAAACACGACGACGGACGCGTGTCGTACCCGCTGTGCTTCATCTTCTCCAGTCCAGCCGGTGAGAGCCGCGTCCGAAGGAAAAGTTACATTTAAAAAAACGTTGAATAATGTTTTTGCTGTGGCGTCGACAGGATGTAAGCCGGAGCAGCAGATGATGTACGCCGGGAGCAAAAACAAACTGGTGCAAACTGTGGAATTGACAAAAGTTAGTAACTGTTCTCTTGATTCTAATGCAACTCTTGACAGTGATTATCTTCTTTTTTTTATTCATTTTTATATTTTCTGTAATGACTTGATTTAGAACAAGAATCACTCGCACAGTCGCTGGAAAAAAAAGAAGTAAAACCAATTGCGTTGCAGTTCCACTCTTTCAGCACTAGAGGGAGCCAGAAACAATTGGCTCTATCTTACGTATTGTTGCTTTAACAAGTCGATAACACCATTATGCACTGCAACAGTCGAGATTTTAAGAGCCTAATGATTAACAGACGTATCACAAGGTCCATGAGCAAATATTATTGTTAGCTAACTAGCATGTCATGCAACGTCTCTGGGTCACGGTGACCCGAAGGCCCTGAAAACAAATGCGTTTGTCATATCCCTTGTGTTTTCTCTGGGTCAACAACCTCAACCACTGCATATGCATTTATGGAAGCCATGGGGGGGGGATTGTTCTGACCCAGAGAGAACACGAGGGATACCAAAGAAACATTTGTTAGTGGGCCTTCGGGTCACTTTGACCCAGAGAAACCACAAGGGATGCCACTGACACACTTGTTTTCAGGCCTTCGGGTCACCTTGACCCAGAAACAACACAAGGGATACCACAGAAACATTTGTTTTCAAGGCCTTTGGGTCACCTTGACCCAGAGGCAACGCTAGGGATACCACAAACACATTTGTATTCGGGGCCTTCGGGTCACCTTGACCCAGAGGCAACACAAGGGATACCACAAACATTTGTTTTCAGGCCTTCGGATCACTTTGTCCCTGAGTTAATACAAGGATTAAAGTCTGTCTTAATTTCATTTATTACATTTTATTTAGATATTATTTTGTGTATCCTCATGGTTCACATGCGAGTCACTAGTATTCATTTATATTTATTTATACTCATTGTTTCGCTGTCGTCGCCACAAACCTAAACACACTTTGACCTCCAGGTGTTTGAGATCCGAGCGACGGAGGACCTGACAGAAGACTGGCTCAAGGAGAAGCTGGGCTTCTTCAGCTAGACCTGCAGACGCCTGGAGCGACGCCTCGTCCGCGGCCGTCCCTCCTCGGGTCGACCGTGTCCACCTGTCTTTGTCCCGACGCTCGCTCGACCCGGTCCGGTCCACGAGCGGTCAGTCCGTGTCCCGTACGACCAGGAACGTGTCGCCGCGTCAACACTCCTGTAGCTCACTCTTCACTCCCTCACTCTCCAGGAGTGACTCTAGTCCTTTAGTGCTTCTGTTCTACGATCACCTTCATTTTCTTAAGACAAACATCCTGCCACCACTTTTTTCTTATCGTGTATTTGAGTGAAATCACTTCTGCGAGGGACGTGAACCACTGAAGGATCTGAGCTTCCAAACCTGACTGGATCTGACGTCATGTGTGTTTTTGTTGTTGTTGTTGTTGTTGGGAAGAAACAAAGGGATTTATCCGCCGATGCCTTCGACTGGCATGTTACGCTGTCGCCGCTACAACACGTGTCGAACCGTCGCTGTCGTCGTCGTTGATGATGAATGTGCTGCTGTGACCTTGGTCGCTCCGATCCAGACCATAATGTACGAATGTCGCCGTCATTTCGTCTATTTGAATGTGCTTCACTCTCCATTAAATCGCCTTTTGATTGACACGTGATTCAAAGCACATGAGCTGATGATGATGATGATGATGATGACACGGTGACGGGTGAAGCACCGACGAGGCTTCACGATACAGTGTCTTCATCATGAAAGACCGTGACACGGATTAAAGCGTCACGAAGCCTCGTCGGTGCGTCACGAGTCGAGGACACGCCGTTGATGCATTTTTGCACAAACCCCAGTGTTACGGTTTCAACTGGTTTGACGGGAAATTGACGACTTGGGAAACTTTTTTACTGGTAGTTGATTTCAAATCTCTGTCCTTTATCTTGTTGATCCATGTTCACTCTTGAAATGACCAAAATTTAGACATTTTAACTGATGACATTTCATGGTTTTCTCTAAATTAAAAAGACTCAATTTAACCTTTATGATACACACATGAAACGACACTTGAGTTAATGATTATAATGAGTTATGCGCAGCCTGCTGGTCTCTCTCCACTCGATTCAAGTATTAAACGCAACCGTCTCTGCAGCGAGAATTCTGAGTCGCTCTAGTAGAAGAACTCACATTTCTCTGATCCTTCAAACTCTTCACTGGCTGCCAGTTTCTTTCAGGATCAATTTTAAAATTCTGGTTCTTACTTTCAGATCTATTCATGGTCAGACCTTCCATCAGCTTCTGTTCAACCATCAGTTGATCGTCAGCAGTGTTTACAAAATGTTTCCGGGGCGTCGACGAGCACAAGAGTGGTTGATGAATCACATGACCTATGACCTATGACATCACACACCAATGTGTCGTCCGTACATTCGTCTAAAGTCTTAATATCTTCACCGTAGTCGTGGACCATTGTTTTTTAAAGACACGCGATATGTCACTGAGGCAGATCAAGAAAATTAAAAAGAAGTGGTTTCGGGCCGAACCTCCGGGTCCAACTTTGTGGCAGCGTTTTGTGCGTCTCCTGCTGATGTGTGTGTGCGTCGGTGTTTATGCTGCTGTACCTGAAAACTTGTGAATTTGTCGCGTCATGATCGACCAGAAGTTGCACAGGGCGAGGTTTTTAAGATCTTTGACCAGCGATGGTTCACCTCGACTCTCGTGAGAGGAGGTTGTACAGAAGCCCATGAGCATGCTTTAATATAACCACGTGTGAAACTCTTCAGCTGCTCCCCCGCATGCTCCCCTCACCGCTGACCTTCAGTTATCGACTCGGTCGAATCTTTTACAGCTTTTATTCCGAGGGATGTATCTGGTTTTCAAAGCTTCTCCTCCATCGGTGTCGTGGCCTCGCGAGTCCTTTTAACTCCAGCTTGTGAATGTCTGTCGACGACTGAACAGTGACCAACACGTCTTTCTACCTTTTGAAACAAACCACACCTGAAACATTACCAGCTGCCTCCTGGCATTGTTGTGAACTCTCGCCATGATATTTGTATTTTCCATATTTTATAAAAATGTTTAACTGTCTCCTGTGGTCAAAATAATAAAAGTCAGTGATGTTAACGTGTATTTTTCTGCCTCTTTCTTTTGTACAAGAGAATCAATTATGAGAATATTTTACGACACCTGTTGAAAATATTTCATTTAAAATGCGAGGTTCGGTATTACAGTTATAATTATTTTATTATATAATATATATTATATAAGATATATTGATAGATATACAATTGATTGATTTAAAAAATACACATCAATCACTAAACTTAGAAAAAAGATGTCACAACACAATCTTGTTTATTTAATCCATGTGTTATGTGTTTATTCTATTGTAACAGTTTATTTTCATGTCTAAACAAGAAGGATCGTCTCGCCTGCAGTTGATACAAAACTCTGCAGCCAGAATTCTGAGCCTCTCTAGTAGAAGAACTCACATTTTTGCTTCAAACTCTTCACTGGCTGCTAGTTTCTTTCAGGATCATTTTAAAATCTGGTTCTTACTTTCAGATCTATTCATGGTCAGACCTTCCATCAGTGATCTGATCCAGACTTACACCCCAGCTCGGGCTCTGAGGTCTGTGGATCAGAATCTACTGATGGTTCCTGAACTTCAGGACCAGAGGAGAGAAATCCTTCCAGACTGTTGCTCCTAAGCTTTGGAACCATCTCTGTGTTTGATGATCTACTGACTCCTTCAAGAAACATCTCTGTGTTTGATGATCTACTGACTCCTTCAAGAAACATCTGTGTTTGATGATCTACTGACTCCTTCAAGAAACATCTGTGTTTGATGATCTACTGACTCCTTCAAGAAACATCTGTGTTTGATGATCTACTGACTCCTTCAAGAAACATCTCTGTGTTTGATGATCTACTGACTCCTTCAAGAAACATCTGTGTTTGATGATCTACTGACTCCTTCAAGAAACATCTCTGTGTTTGATGATCTACTGACTCCTTCAAGAAACATCCGTGTTTGATGATCTACTGACTCCTTCAAGAAACATCTGTGCTTGATGATCTACTGACTCCTTCAAGAAACATCTGTGTTTGATGATCTACTGACTCCTTCAAGAAACATCTCTGTGTTTGATGATCTACTGACTCCTTCAAGAAACATCCGTGTTTGATGATCTACTGACTCCTTCAAGAAACATCTGTGTTTGATGATCTACTGACTCCTTCAAGAAACATCTGTGTTTGATGATCTACTGACTCCTTCAAGAAACATCTGTGTTTGATGATCTACTGACTCCTTCAAGAAACATCTGTGTTTGATGATCTACTGACTCCTTCAAGAAACATCTGTGTTTGATGATCTACTGACTCCTTCAAGAAACATCTGTGTTTGATGATCTACTGACTCCTTCAAGAAACATCTGTGTTTGATGATCTACTGACTCCTTCAAGAAACATCTGTGTTTGATGATCTACTGACTCCTTCAAGAAACATCTCAAGACACTTTTATTTGAGCTTTTCCCTGATTCGCAGGGACTCTTGTGTTTGTATTATGGGTCTTGATGTTTTAAAGTATATATTCTATTGAGTATTGTATTGATTGTTAAAGTTCTTTGAGAGCCTGGTCTAGAAAGGCGCTTAACAATTAACTATTACTTACTTAAGTACCAAATATTCAAAAAGTAGAGTCTTGTGTATCAAAAATTAAATAAGATCAAAGTCTGAGATATAAAAATCAAAACGTGAATGGAAAATATGTTAGACGACCCTTTTAAATCTAATTATTAATTATTACAAATATAAAAAAAATAGCGTAATACTTGCAATGACCCTATCAGCCCAGCAGGTGTCAGTGTTGCGCCTGATCGTTCTCCAGTCATGTGAGCGGCAGAAGAAGACGACGCTTCTGATTCTGAGCTGCTTGATCCGCTGACAGCCGAGATCACGAAAATGGCGTTCACATTCGCGGCCTTTTGTTATATGCTGGCGCTCCTGCTCACGGCGGCTCTTATCTTCTTCGCCATCTGGCATGTGAGTAAATGTCTTCAGTGGACATTAGTTCTCATTTGAGGAGAGAAAACGCGAGACCGGCCACTGATGGAGGCTAAGCTACTCAATGCTAGGCTAAGCTACCTAATGCTAATGCTAGCTCTGTGTCATAACAAACGGAGAATTTATCTCAACTTTACCTCGCGTTTGAATTTCATAAACATAGATTTGTGGTTAACTAAGAGAAGGACGAGAAAGCGATGACATGTCAAATTAGTTTAACCGTAATTTTAGTTATATTTAGCGGTTAGCTAAGATAGCTTCGATGCTACACGCATCATGACTCGATTCATTCAGTTTTCAGTCTCGTATTAACTGTTAAATAATATCCAGATCAAGTTTATTAACTGTTGACTTGTGGGTCTGTGTGTTTATACGGAAAAGTAAAAAGAAAAGTCGCATTACTTAACCAGAGACTTCCACCGCCTCTTCAAACCCACCTCGTCAAACATGTTTATTTCAAAAGATCCTCGAGTTTTTCTCCTTCAGAACCAGATCAAACCTGCGGGTCGTTGTTGATTGACAGCTAGTTGTCTGACATTATTCGAGGAGGAATTTCTGAGAACATTCGTCACTAAAACTATATATTAAAATAATTATATGAGCACTGATGTGTTTTATAAACTGCTCATAAGTGTACAATTGAATTAAAGTGAAATACTGAATATATCGGAGGCGGGTTGTTATTTTAAAATCACATTTAAAACATGAGAACTGGCATTTAAAGTCGCCTTTATTGGATTGTCTTAAGGACGTAAATGAAATCTTCCCACGAGGGTGTAGAGGTCCTGGAATCCGACAGCAGATGGAGAGTAAATCTCTGCTCTGGCTCAGGAAGATCTGAGGATTTGAGTCGGTGTTGCCTGAAGTTTTTCATCCAAAAATCACACGTCGCCATATAAAAATATCATGGAATGTATAGATACTGATCATATAAACTTAATATTACAAGAATAAACGACCAAAACATCGTCGTAAATGTTTTTATCATATTTAAAATTTGGAATATCTGGTTTTATATCAAAATAAAACGTACTATAACAACACTTTTGAGCGTAAAAGACAAGCATTTAATCTTAGAAGTAAAAGGACGGAATCAGCGTCTTATTTACAAACCACTTCACACCTGAAGATTGTTGGTCGTGAATCAGTGCTTTAGTTAATATTTACACTTCAAACGTTTGCTTCAAAACATGCAATGAAGTGTTTTAGTTTCGTCACCTGACGCCGTGTTGTTCCTGCAGATTATAGCCTTCGACGAGCTGAAGACCGACTACAAGAACCCCATAGATCAGTGCAACACTCTAAACCCCGTGAGTATCTCCGAAGCGTCGCGGCCTTGCATGAGGATTTGCTCTTTTTCTTTTTTACTTCTTCTCTCTCGTTCCTCTGCACTGTTTTGCTAAATGACCCGGCTGTTCTGACTTCCTGTCTAACGCTTTTTTGTTCTCCCCGATCTGCTTTATATCTTTTACTCTTTAAACGGCCCAAAAAAAAAAGACAGTCGAAAAGGTCAAAAAGATAAAAAGAATCAAAATTGCTCTGAAGGTTTGTACCAGTCTTTTGACGAATCAGTCGTTTTCCTGCACGAGGAAGTGTTTGCAAACGTCTTTTCAGTTAACAAACCCCGTCTGGGATGGAGGCGCAGGTTCAACTTTGATCTGTTTATCTTCACGGCGTTCGTTCTCCAGGATAAACCGTTTCTTCTCCATGTTTCCAACAAACCCTTTATTTCCGCTGTTAACTGAAAAGACTTGCAAATGCTCGCAACATGCATGATCTTGATGACGACCTTCCCTCTGTTTGCTGCGAGTCTGGTGAACTCAGGAATGTTGGGACAGTTTTACACAATAAACAGATATAAAGCAGAGAAGACTAACAACTAGTTATTATCAATAATAACCATTTTTGGAGTGTAAAAATTGAACTTAAAATCTTATTGATGTTAAAAATGGAAGAAACATAACATTGTTGATGCTGTTTTTGTTGAATAGAATCATCTTTTGTGTTGTTTTCTTGTAAACCAGTCAAAGTTTTCATCCGTAACTGGTTGAATCAGAAACGATAGTTTCAACCGTCTTTGTTTCTAGAGAAGTTCATCAATAGAAGTTTAAATACGAGTCTCTTAGAATCACGAAATCATCGGTTGAATCTGATTTCAAATCTTTACAGCTTTAAATGACTTTATTACAGTAAAGAACATGCAGTAATTGTTAAATTCCCAGTAGTTTCGTTGATGTTACTGATTTAAAATGATGTTCTCGGCGTCGACGCTGATCTAAGACGAGCTCAGAGTCGAACCTTTGCTTCAGATCGAATCATCTTAGGTGTTTTTTAACTGGGTTTCAAACCTACAACCCTAAACTCGAGGTACATCCTTCAACATCTTTAGTGTTTTTTTAACTGGGTTTCAAACCTACAACCCTAAACTCTCGAGGTACATCCTTCAACATCTTTAGTGTTTTTTTTTTTTTTTTTCCCCCCACCCCCAACCCCTAGCTCCATCCTTCACCTTTTTTATTTTTTTTTTGGTGACATCTGTGGTGTTTTTTAACTGGGTTTCAAACCTACAACCCTAAACTCGAGGTACATCCTTCAACATCTTTAGTGTTTTTTTAACTGGGTTTCAAACCTACAACCCTAAACTCTCGAGGTACATCCTTCAACATCTTTAGTGTTTTTTTAACTGGGTTTCAAACCTACAACCCTAAACTCGAGGTACATCCTTCAACATCTTTAGTGTTTTTTTAACTGGGTTTCAAACCTACAACCCTAAACTCGAGGTACATCCTTCAACATTTCTTTAGTGTTTTTTAACTGGGTTTCAAACCTACAACCCTAAACTTGGGGTTTTTTTTTTTTTTTACATCCTTCAACATCTTTAGTGTTTTTTTAACTGGGTTTCAAACCTACAACCCTAAACTCGAGGTACATCCTTCAACATCTTTAGGTTTTACTGGGTTTCAAACCCCAACCCCTAAACTCTCGGGTTCTTCCTCCTCCTCTTTAGTTTTTTTAACTGGGTTTCAAACCTACAACCCTAAACTCGAGGTACATCCTTCAACATCTTTAGTGTTTTTTTAACTGGGTTTCAAACCTACAACCCTAAACTCGAGGTACATCCTTCAACATCTTTAGTGTTTTTTTAACTGGGTTTCAAACCTACAACCCTAAACTCGAGGTTATCCTTCACATCTTTAGTGTTTTTTTTAACTGGGTTTCAAACCCACAACCCCAAACCTCGGTACATCCTTCAACATCTTTAGTGTTTTTTTAACTGGGTTTCAAACCTACAACCCTAAACTCGAGGTACATCCTTCAACATCTTTAGTGTTTTTTTAACTGGGTTTCAAACCTACAACCCTAAACTCGAGGTACATCCTTCAACATCTTTAGTGTTTTTTTAACTGGGTTTCAAACCTACAACCTTAACCCCTCGGTACATCCTTCAACATCTTTAGTGTTTTTTTAACTGGGTTTCAAACCTACAACCCTAAACTCGAGGTATACATCCTTCAACATCTTTAGTTTTTTTAACTGGGTTTCAAACCTACAACCCTAAACTCGAGGTACATCCTTCAACATCTTTAGTGTTTTTTTAACTGGGTTTCAAACCTACAACCCTAAACTCGAGGTACATCCTTCAACATCTTTAGTGTTTTTTTATGTGGTTTAAACCTACAACCTAACTCTCGGTACATCCTTCCACATTTTTTTTTTTTTTTTTTTTTTTTTAACTGGGTTTCAAACCTACAACCCTAAACTCGAGGTCCTTCAACTCTTAGTGTTTTTTAACTGGGTTTTAAAACCTACAACCCTTAACCCGGGAGGTACATCCTTCAACATCTTTAGTGTTTTTTTAACTGGGTTTCAAACCTACAACCCTAAACCCCTGGTTTTTCTTTCTTTTTTTTTTTTTTTTTTTTTTTTTTTTTTTTTTTTTTTTTTTTTTTTTTTTTTTTTTTTTTTTTTTTTTTTTTTTTTTTTTTTTTTTTTTTTTTAACTGGGTTTCAAACCTACAACCCTAAACTCGAGGTACATCCTTCAACGTCGTTGGGCACAGTTTGTATTTGGCAGCACAGTGCAGGTTCTCCACACATTCTTGCCCCCCCTGCTCCTGACCATCTGTGGGATCCGAACCCTCAACCTTCTGCTCTGCATGGTTCACTGTGGCGCTTCCATCTGCCCCCCCCCTCTGTCGCTAATGTTCACTCGAGGCATCAACACTGCTCGCCGCATGGTGTGTGTGTGTGTGTGTGCGCGCCAGGAAAGGGGGAGGAGCTTGAAACTGCTAGTAGTGACTCAGCATTACTCGGCTTCAGTTCCGGCCACAAGTTGGCGCTATAGTGACCTCCACACCTACGAGTACTTTCAGCACGAGAAGGTGGTCGTGGGGACGCCGTGTCTGTCAGAGCTAGGGCGTCAGTGAGAGGCTCAGGGTAGAACTTCTGCCCCCTTTTGAGAGAAGGTTCCCAAGGCAAACTGGAGAGAGAGGTTCACTAAAAGAGAAGGTCACACGTGGTCATCAAACGTCACATTTGCAACGTCATACGTTGAGACTCACGCCGGTGTCTCGTCCTCAGCTGGTGCTGCCCGAGTATCTGATCCACTTCTTCTTCTGCGTGATGTTCTTCTGCGCCGCCGAGTGGCTCACGCTGTGTCTCAACATGCCGCTGCTGGCCTACCACGTCTGGAGGTAGGTTTGTCCGCCCGCCGCGTCTCCGCAGGGGGTCCACGACTGACGAGCCCCCCCGTCCCGCAGGTACATGAGCCGACCCGTGATGAGCACCCCGGGCCTCTACGACCCGACGACCATCATGAACGCCGACATCCTGGCGTTCTGTCAAAAGGAGGGCTGGTGCAAACTGGCCTTCTACCTCCTGTCCTTCTTCTACTATCTCTACGGGTACGTCAAGGTCACGTGAGACCGCAAAGTCCTGAGCTTGACGCCCGTCACTCTTGTTTGACAGGATGATCTACGTCCTGGTGAGCTCTTAGACCTGCAGGTTTTTGACCCGGAGCCGCCCGAGGACACTGCTCTGCTCCGTCAGACACTCCTAGTGGACAGACTTTCAACTCCCCCTCACGTGGACCACACAGAAGAGTGACATCATCAAGCTGCGTCCTCTCCATCGCCACCATTTTAAGGAAACAGCGCCCCCTATTTTTTTTTAAAAATGTGCTTCGGTTGCTTTGTGTATTACTTTTTGTCACTTTTTTTTTTTTTTTTTTTTTTTTACACAACTCTAAAAGATGGTAAACTACACAACAGGTTCTGGACTCGCGAGTCAAACCGGACTCTATCGTGGGACTCTTGTGAACTCTTGCACCGGGCCGACGAGCGTCCGGCCGTAGCAACCAATCAGATCATCCCGTGGTAGATGGTGTAACGTTCAGGACTGTGTTTGTGACCCGTAGACGCCAGCGTTTCTTTCTGAACCAGAACATCTGTGACCAGGACCTTTTTATTTATTCCATGTGACGTGATATCAACACTCCTCGCAGCAGACGATCAGGCGCCGCCGCGGGACGTGGATTTGGAATGTTGGGAGGAAAGTTAAAAAGACGAGTTGAGTTTAGTTGAATTTAAATAAAGAAATCCACTCTGGTGTCGACTTGACTCTACTGATCGTCTGTGACATCATCCGGGTTTCATTTCAATATACTTGTGATTATTGATCGATCTCTGGAGACACTTGTGGTTAAATATAGAACTGAAGGAAAATATGTCCAAACATCAGCTGAGCTGTGTCTCAAATCACATACTTGTGTACTTAAACTTGGTATTTTTAGTATGTGAAATATAGTGATTCATACACACTTAATTGTACTAAAACACCCACAAATCTGAGTATGGATCGATTTACACTTTCTACACTAAACGACTCCATTTTAGTGACGTACTTGGTATGTATATATACTGTATATATATTTACAGGTGTACTTTTAGCAGCAGTAGTAGAACGACACGTCTTCGCTGCTGATAGCAGCTTAAATATCTCGCCAATATTTCTCATATTTCTTGATCCAAACCAAATGTGTTGCCAGCAGGTGGTGATAGTTTTCCTACAGCTGGTTGAAATCATCCTTAAATAGTAGAAGAAGCTGTCGCGTCATTTCCTGTTAGTGTGTAGCAGCAGAGTTTGATTTAAGACATACTATCTGTGGAGAATTTGTGTACTACTTAGTACGTACACTATCCTGATGCATACTAACCAGTGCACTAAGAAGTGTGTGATTTGAGACACAGCAATAGAGTTGACTGTATCCTCTCGTCCTCAGTCATCGCCATGATCTCAAGGTTTTATTATTCCCTTGTTGGTGGAGGAAGTAATGGCTGCTGCCATCTAGTGTCTGGAAGTTTATTTGTAAATGAACAACATTTGTGTATTTGTTGAAAAAACATCTAAATTATTAGATTGGAAAAAGAAAACTCCATAAAACAACAATTTGAAAATAGTTTTACTAAATAAATATATAAAGAAACTTGAGGATAAAAAGATTTTTTTCTTTTCTCTCTCATTCTAGAGCCCTTGGTTCTCGCGCCAACATCAGAAGTTTTTAAGTCGATAAAAATGAGTCAAACTTTAACCCTCGAGGAAAACCTTTATTGGATGAAGTTGAAAGCAAGAATAAGTATAATCTAGATTTAAAGTGCACTCAGAAGATAAGTTCTTAAATCATAAAAGCTAAAGTGAGTCAACGTGACACCGATCGCTCCGTGAACGACTCCGTCGTCGCCTGATGAGCCGCAAACTTCTCCCGGAACTCGTGCAGGAAGTTGTATTGCTGGAGAGATGGTGGAAGAAAAGGGTTAGAGTTGGAGGACGAGATGGAGAAGAAGTGATGGATGTTCACCTTCACGGTCTGGATGGCTCCTGGTCCTCGGTGCTCGCGCAGGAACTCGATGGCGTTGTGCGCCGTCATGGAGGACGAGAGTTGGATCAGCAGACACGCGGCGACTGTTGAGTCATGAGATCACTGAGTCCAGGACCGTTTTAAAATCTGTTCACACTTTAAAGCTGCAGGACTGACAAACGAAAACGTCATCGGGGCGAATCTGAACTCGTGGCGATTGAATTTGATGGTGAACGAGGCCAAAACAGCGCCACCCAGAGGTGGGATGAGACACTACAAGTTACAACAAATAAGGGCAGAAACTGTTGAATTCAATTATTTTTTTTTAAACAGAATTATAAAATGTTTAACGTCAGTTTGAACTCAACACAGAATATAATTAGATTAATAAAAATACTATAATAACATTATTTAAACATCAACCAGTGATAAACTCTGGTGTCATGAAGTAAATGTTCTTCAAGACGCAGTAACGTTAAAGTTGCTCTGAAATCTGTACGAACGAGAGGTTACGAGAGTCCGTTATGACGGCTTCACTCCTCCAGCTGTGACCATGCTTTGTTTATACAACAAGTCCCTTGGAGGTGGAGACTTCCTGGATTGATGACACAGGGTGACAAACCTCCATGCTCCACACACACTGATGACGAATGGAGTCACACGTCACTTTAAGAAACTCAAGTGAGTATATAAAAAATAATAACATCTTGATCTTTAAAATACTTTTGAATATTGTTTGTGTTTAAGCGCTTTGTGACCCTGGTCTCGAAAAAGCGCTATATAAAAATAATAACATTAATTAAATATATAAAGTGTTCATGATCCAAACAGCAGACGGTGAAACTAGTTATTGAATCATATTTAACGATCAAATATTAAAATATTAAAAATAAAGCTCTTAACGGCAACAAAATTAATCTATAAACTAGATTACATTATATAATAAAAAAAAACTCACTCAACCCAGAACGTCCCAAACCTCCATAGCAGCTGAAAACAAGAACACGACGTTAACAATAAACAACACAATAACACAATGTTTTAAAAACACTTTTCTCCTCCTCACTGGATGATGGTCCTCCGGCTCCTCCTCAGACTCTCCTGCAGCTCCTCCAGGATGCGTCCGCACAGCCTCAGCTCGGGCACGTCTCCGTCCAGGAAGGGGAAATGGTGGACGTTGAAGCCGCGGTGGTCGTAGGTGGCCAGCAGCGCCGGGACGCGGTACTTGCTCAGCTCGCCGTTGGTGCAGAAGACGAACACGTCCTGGACGCCCTGACTCTGCATGTCCTCTGTGCACAGAGACCACACACCTGTGACTCACCTGCGTCAGGTGCGTGCCAACCGGCCGTGAACTCACCGACGTCCTTCTGCAGGTTCCTGCGCACGTCCTTGTACCTGCAACCTGACCACACCCACATGAGACCCACCTGTGACGTGAACGTCCAGCTAACACTCACCAGGTAAGGCACATATTCCAAGGAACTGACTCGAGTCCACGATCGACAGAGGAATCCTGGGTAAAAAAAAGAAAATAAGCTTTGAATAGACTCAGAAGTTTAAAAGTGAAGAATGTCACCAGGAGATGTTGAGTGGAGTCGACGCCTTCTCCTCCAGCTCCTCATCTGACGACGAGTCGAACTCGTTCTTCCTCATGACGTCACCGCCTGGAGACAGCTGTCAGTCACACATGTTGCTGACGTCACACGTTTCTCTTCACATAAAGTTATTTTTATGATCAGCTGTTGCGGGAGTCACGTGACTTAGTGACGTATTATTGTCGTATTATTTTTGATTTTCCTTTAAAACTGTCAATCAGGCTGGAAATACGTCACAAAAAAAGCGCCAACTATTAGTCTGGATGTCGTTTCGAAAATATTAAATTTTAAAAATCCGAGCTTTGTAACGCGAAGGTTGAAAGAAAAGACGTAAATAGTAAATACGACGCGATGCTAATCGTAGCATAACAGCTAACAAAGTGAATAAACTGACAGCGGCGCTTCGACGAGTGTTTTAAATGAACACAGGATATAAAACATCTCTCAGTTCCGCGTCGTTACTCGAAGAAAGACATTAAAACCCGCTTTTTAAACTGCTTTCTCACCGAGTCGTTGAAGCTCCTGACGTGTGTTTTGACAGAGAGTCTGCAGCGCTAGTTTAAAAACGCCATGAGGCCGTCAGCCAATCACCGTCGCCCACGTCACTCAGGCCACGCCCACCACAATAACAAAAGCAACCGGAAGTGCGCTCGATTTAATCGCAAAAGTAGCGCCGGCGGACGGAGTTTAAAGTACGTTTAATCAGACAATTAATTAAAAATATATATTTATATATTTTATTTTTATTGACACAACCAAACAAATTCACTTTCAACTAAAAATCCAGATTTGTACTTATTTGTGATTATTTATTTCTGTTGATAATTAAGAACGACTATACAAACGATCTAAAACCCAATAATAAGAGTAATAATTGTATATTAAAAAACAAACACTATTATTTACTCAAGGGAATTCGCATTATTCACCCCTGAAGTCACTCACAGTTGTCGTCATGCAGGACATCTGCTGCACACACACACACACACACACACACACACACACACACACACACACACATACACACACACACACTGACATCAGTGCTACACATGGACCGACTGAACGCACACGTTTAAAGGATTATTAATATTTTTTTATACATTTTTACGTGGACTTTATTTTCATTCAGCTGTGAGGTAAGTTTACTAAAGTCATTTCCTTTTGAATTAAATTGTGATGCTTTTGAGTCGCTGTCGTTCTTTTTTGGTCGTTTTACTTTCTATGATAGTTTTAGTTTATCTTTGAATCATTTAGTTTTAAAGAAGTTTGGACAAACATCACTTCTATACGTAACAATAGTTGGATTTATTGACATAAAATGGTTTTTACTATTAATTTGTCGTGTTTTCGGACCAGGAGGGACTTTGGCCGGAGCTGCCCGTCCTCCTGCAGTGCTTGGCTGCTTCTCACTTCCTGTGCCGGAGAGACTTCTGGCTGAGGTGACATCTGAGCAGGACGTGTTTAAATGTTATATATATACGTTATTATATACGTCTTTATTCATGGGTGAGTACTGGAGAGTGATTGACAGCTGGTGGTGTGTTTGTGTTGAAGGTCATGAAGCCTCAGGAGCTTCAGCTCGTCAACGAGATCTCGAAGGTACGACAGGATCACCTGAAGTCGTCGATCAGATCCGTCTTTATATTATATTATGTTATTATAGTCAAATAAATAAATCCCATAGAAAATGTTCTTTTAATAAAGTTATGGATTGACAATGAAAACTGAATTTAACATGATAAAATACATTTTTAATGCGTTTTTATAGATTAATAAAACATATATATTTATAATAAGTCATTAGTCATTAGTTTATAGACAGAAAATTAACTAATTCTACCAGAATTATGTTGTTTTATAAATTGTTAATGAAGAATAATTAATACAAATAAAATAAACATGATCACGTTTAAAAATGTTTTGTTGAGAAGTACTCGCTAAAGTTATAAAAAGTGTGTATGTGCGTGTGTGTATTAGTGTGTTAAAGTCTGTGTTAGTGTGTATGTGTTAGTGTGTTAAAGTGTGTGTGTTAGTGTGTGTTAATGTGTGTTTTAAGTGTGTGTTAGTGTGTATGTGCATTGGTATTAAAGTGTGTATGTGTGTGTGTGTTAATGTGTTAGAGTTAATGTGTGTTTTAAGTGTGTGTTAGTGTGTATGTGCAGTGGTATTAAAGTGTGTATGTGTGTGTGTGTTAATGTGTGTTTTAAGTGTGTGTTAGTGTGTATGTTTTTTTTTTTTTTTTTTTTTGCGTGTGTGTTAAAGTGTGTATATGCATGTGTGTTAATGTGTTAGAGTTAATGTGTGTTTTAAGTGTGTGTTAGTGTGTATGTGCGTGTGTGTTAAAGTGTGTATATGCATGTGTGTTAATGTGTTAGAGTTAATGTGTGTTTTAAGTGTGTGTTTTAGTGTGTGGTTAAAGTGTGTATGTGTGCGTGTGTGTTAAAGTGTGTATATGCGTGTGCGTTAAAGTGTGTATGTGCGTGTGTTAAGGTGTGTATAAGTTAAAGTGTGTATGTGTTGAAGTTTATAATGTCAAAACAAATAAAAAACGATTAAATGTTGGAAAAACTGTAAAAAAAAAAATACACATTTTACAAAATAATAGAAAATGATTTAAAAAAAAGTTTTTGGAAAAAGTTGAATATTTAATCAACATAATGATTGTGTGTTTGACCTCTGACCTCTGTATCACGAGCAGCTACAGGTCATGGTCACGGAGCTGAAGGTGGGCTTCTCCGGGGCTCTGCTGGAGCTCAGTCACATCCAACAAGGAGACTCTCACCTGAGGGAGGAGCTGCAGGAGACCAGGACCAGCTGCAGGAAGAAGGCTCTTCGTCTGGAGGCTCTGGTGGACTCTCTCAGGGTAGGAGACCTTCTAGTCGACGGTCTGAACCTGAACCAGATGTTCCTGCAGGAGGAGCTGGGACAGATCCAGAGCCAGGTCCTACAAGTGAGCGGCGCCGAGTCCAGACCTCAGGCCGAGTCCAGACCTCAGGCCGAGTCCAGACCCTGCACCTCCAGACATCACAGGTAGAGACACATGTGACCAGAAGATGTTTGAGTGACGTCAGTGTCTGCAGCAAAGCAGCCGAGTCACCTGGACACACCTCACCTGGACACACCTCACCTGGACACACCTCACCTGGACACTCATCACTGTCCAGAGGGAAACTGCTGCTGCACTGTTTCCTGCAGGGACTGAAGGCAGGACTGAACGAAGGCACAGGTGAGTCTGTTTCACCTGTTTGACATGTTTCACCGGATTCTAGTGTGTATGTGCATGTGTGTGTTAAAGTGTGTATGTGCATGTGTGTGTTAAAGTGTGTATGTGCGGGAGTGTTGTTGTGATGTGTGACTCTATTGTATCATCAGTGTGTGTGTGTTGTTGTGATGTGTGACTCTATTGTATCATCAGTGTGTGTGTGTTGTTGTGATGTGTGACTCTATTGTATCATCAGTGTGTTGTTGTGATGTGTGACTCTATTGTATCATCAGTGTGTGTTGTTGTGATGTGTGACTCTATTGTATCATCAGTGTGTGTTGTTGTGATGTGTGACTCTATTGTATCATCAGTGTGTGTTGTTGTGATGTGTGACTCTATTGTATCATCAGTGTGTGTGTGTTGTTGTGATGTGTGACTCTATTGTATCATCAGTGTGTGTTGTTGTGATGTGTGACTCTATTGTATCATCAGTGTCTGTTGTTGTGACGTGTGACTCTATTGTATCATCAGTGTGTGTGTTGTTGTGATGTGTGACTCTATTGTATCATCAGTGTGTGTTGTTGTGATGTGTGACTCTATTGTATCATCAGTGTGTGTGTTGTTGTGATGTGTGACTCTATTGTATCATCAGTGTGTGTGTGTTGTTGTGATGTGTGACTCTATTGTATCATCAGTGTGTGTGTGTTGTTGTGATGTGTGACTCTATTGTATCATCAGTGTGTGTTGTTGTGATGTGTGACTCTATTGTATCATCAGTGTGTGTGTTGTTGTGATGTGTTACTCTATTTTATCATCAGTGTGTGTGTTCTTGTGATGTGTGACTCTATTGTATCATCAGTGTGTGTTGTTGTGATGTGTGACTCTATTGTATCATCAGTGTGTGTTGTTGTGATGTGTGACTCTATTGTATCATCAGTATGTGTGTTGTTGTGATGTGTGACTCTATTGTATCATCAGTGTGTGTTGTTGTGATGTGTGACTCTATTGTATCATCAGTGTGTGTGTTGTTGTGATGTGTGACTCTATTGTATCATCAGTGTGTGTGTTCTTGTGATGTGTGACTCTATTGTATCATCAGTGTGTGTTGTTGTGATGTGTGACTCTATTGTATCATCAGTGTGTGTTGTTGTGATGTGTGACTCTAATGTATCATCAGTGTGTGTGTGTTGTTGTGATGTGTGACTATATTGTATCATCAGTGTGTGTTGTTGTGATGTGTGACTCTATTGTATCATCAGTGTGTGTGTTGTTGTGATGTGTGACTCTATTGTATCATCAGTGTGTGTTGTTGTGGTGTGTGACTCTATTGTATCATCAGTGTGTGTTGTTGTGCTGTGTAACTCTATTGTATCATCAGTGTGTGTTGTTGTGCTGTGTAACTCTATTGTATCATCAGTGTGTGTTCTTGTGATGTGTGACTCTATTGTACCATCAGTGTGTGTGTGTTGTTGTGATGTGTGACTCTATTGTATCATCAGTGTGTGTTTGTACAAAACTCTTTTCATTGAAATATTGACATTAGAAAATGATCTTAAGCTCCGCCCACTGAAAACTCTGTTTTCTGGAGATGAAATCTTGTTGACCATAACCACACCCACTCTGCTGTGATTGGTCAAACATGGAGGTTTGTCACCGCGCGTCATCAATCTCACAAAGTGTCCACCTCCAAGTGTTACAGCTGGAGGAGGAGTGAAGCCATTATTACGTCATCATGGACTCTCGTAACCTCTCGTTCGTCTAGATTTCAGAGCAACTTTATAAAGTAATGAGTGTAAAACATGGTCATGATGAGAAGTTACTTTTGTTTTCTACGAGTTCTTTTCAAAACAGTGTCAATAAACATCTGCTTCTCCAGACGCCCGACACCAGGTGGCGCTGCAGCTGCTTCACTCTGAGTGGGAGTACGTGTCGGCTCTGAACCAGCTCTACGACCGATACAAGCCCCCGGACGACCAGCAGACGCCCCCGAGCCCTAGTGAGTCTGGTCTCCTCTCAGCAGGTGGTCATAATGTTACCGTGATGATGATCCAGTCAGACGCACGTGAAGCTGGTGGAGCAGCTGCTGCAGCGCCACCTGCTGTTCAGGAACATCCTGCAGGAGCGACTGTCTGCGGAACACTGGAAGTCTCTGGTGGGAGACGTTCTGGTCCAGTTGATCGGACACAACGACGTGAGTCTCGTCCATCATCATGAGTGACAGGTGTCATCTCATCAGACATCCTTGTCATGAGTGACAGGTGTCATCTCATCAGACATCCTTGTCATGAGTGACAGGTGTCATCTCATCAGACATCTTTGAGTGTCATCAGACATCCTTGTCATGAGTGACAGGTGTCATCTCATCAGACATCCTTGTCATGAGTGACAGGTAACATCTCATCCGACATCCTTGTGTCATGAGTGACAGGTGTCATCTCATCAGACATCCTTGGTCAGACATCCTCGTGTCATGAGTGACAGGTGTCATCTCGTCAGACATCCTTGTGTCATGAGTGACAGGTGTCATCTCATCCGACATCCTTGTGTCATGAGTGACAGGTGTCATCTCATCAGACATCCTTGTCATGAGTGACAGGTGTCATCTCATCAGACATCCTTGTCATGAGTGACAGGTGTCATCTCATCAGACATCCTTGTGTCATGAGTGACAGGTGTCATCTCATCAGACATCCTTGTGTCATGAGTGACAGGTGTCATCTCATCAGACACTCAGACATCCTTGTGTCAT
The DNA here is from genome assembly GCA_016630915.1 of Callionymus lyra. Taxonomy (NCBI): domain Eukaryota; kingdom Metazoa; phylum Chordata; class Actinopteri; order Syngnathiformes; family Callionymidae; genus Callionymus; species Callionymus lyra. The sequence continues at coordinate 18,202,792 of JACEEU010000020.1, forward strand.
GAGTGACAGGTGTCATCTCATCAGACATCCTTGTGTCATGAGTGACAGGTGTCATCTCATCAGACATCCTTGTGTCATGAGTGACAGGTGTCATCTCATCAGACATCCTTGTGTCATGAGTGACAGGTGTCATCTCATCAGACATCTTGGGGGTACCCTTGTCATGAGTGACAGGTGTCATCTCATCAGACATCCTTGTGTCATGAGTGACAGGTGTCATCTCATCAGACATCCTTGTGTCATGAGTGACAGGTGTCATCTCATTGAGACATCCTTTTTTCATAAGTTTAACAGGTGTCAAATTCTTTAGCAGTATCATGAGTTTTTTGTACAACATTAATATAATATCGCACTTATTTCTAATATCGTACATATTTCTTATATCGTACATATTTCTAATATCGCATTAATATAATATCGTACATATTTCTAATATCGCATTAATATAATATCGTACATATTTCTAATATTGCATTAATATAATATCGTACATATTTCTTATATCGTACATATTACTTATATTGCATTAATATAATATCGTACATATTTCTTATATCGTACATATTTATAATATCGCATTAATATAATATCGTACATATTTCTAATATCGCATTAATATAATATCGCACTTATTTCTAATATCGACTATATTTCTTATATCGTACATATTTCTAATATCGCATTAATATAATATCGTACATATTTCTAATATCGCATTAATATAATATCTTACATATTTCTAATATTGCATTAATATAATATCGTACATATTTCTTATATCGTACATATTTCTTATATTGCATTAATATAATATCGTACATATTTCTTATATCGTACATATTTCTAATATCGCATTAATATAATATCGTACATATTTCTAATATCGCATTAATATAATATCGCACTTATTTCTAATATCCTACATATTTCTTATATCGTACATATTTCTAATATCGCATTAATATAATATCGTACATATTTCTAATATCGCATTAATATAATATCGTACATATTTCTAATATTGCATTAATATAATATCGTACATATTTCTTATATCGTACATATTTCTTATATTGCATTAATATAATATCGTACTTATTTCTTATATCGTACATATTTCTAATATCGCATTAATATAATATCGTACATATTTCTAATATCGCATTAATATAATATCGCACTTATTTCTAATATCGTACATATTTCTTATATCGTACATATTTCTAATATCGCATTAATATAATATCGTACATATTTCTAATATTGCATTAATATAATATCGTACATATTTCTTATATCGTACATATTTCTTATATTGCATTAATATAATATCGTACATATTTCTTATATCGTACATATTTCTAATATCGCATTAATATAATATCGTACATATTTCTAATATCGCATTAATATAATATCTTACATATTTCTAATATCGCATATAAGTATAATATCGTACATATTTCTTATATCGTACATATTTCTTATATTGCATTAATATAATATCGTACATATTTCTTATATCGTACATATTTCTAATATCGCATTAATATAATATCGTACATATTTCTAATATCGCATTAATATAATATCGTACATATTTCTAATATCGCACATATTTCTAATATCGTACATACTTCAATATCGTACATATTTCTAATATCGCACATATTTCTAATATCGCACATATTTCTAATATCGTACATATTTCTAATATCGCATTAATATAATATTGTGCATATTTCTTATATCGTACATATTTCTAATATTGCATTAATATAATATCGTACATATTTCTAATAACGCATTAAATATAATATCGTACATATTTCTAATATCGCACTTATTTCTACTATCGTACATATTTCTAATATCTCACATATTTCTAATATCGTACATATTTCTAATATCGCACATATTTCTAATATCGTACATATTTCTAATATCGCATTAATATAATATCGTGCATATTTCTAATATCGTACATATTTCTAATATCGCATTAATATAATATTGTGCATATTTCTAATATCGCATTAATATAATATCGTACATATTTCTAATATCGTACATATTTACTTATATTGCATATTTCTTATATTAATATAATATCGTACATATTTCTAATATCGTACATATTTCTAATACGTCACATATTTCATATTAATATAATATCGTACATATTTCTAATATCGCATTAATATAATATCGTGACCCATATTTCTATATATTTCTAATATCGTACATATTTCTATATTTTTTAATATCGTACATATTTCTAATATCGTCGCATATTTCTATTCGCTAATATAATATCGTACATATTTCTAATATTCGCATTAATATAATATCGTACATATTTCTAATATCACATTAATATAATATCGTACATATTTCTTATATCGTGCATATTTCTTATATTTCGCATTAATATGACATATTTCGTATATGCACTATTTCTAATATCGTACATATTTCTATTCATATTTCTAATATCGCATTAATATAATATCGTAAATATTTCTAATATCGCATTAATATAATATCGTACATATTTCTAATATCGCACATATTTCTTATATCGCACATATTTCTAATATCGTACATACTTCAATATCGTACATATTTCTAATATCGCAATTAATATAATATCGTACATATTTCTAATATTGCATTAATATAATATCGTACATATTTCTTATATCGTACATATTTCTAAATATTGCATTAGTATAATATCGTACATATTTCTTATATCGTACATATTTCTAATATCGCATTAATATAATATCGTACATATTTCTAATATCGCATTAATATAATATCGCACATATTTCTAATATCGTACATATTTCTTATATCGTACATATTTCTAATATCGCATTAATATAATATCGCATTAATATAATATCGTACATATTTCTAATATTGCATTAATATAATACCGTACATATTTCTTATATCGTACATATTTCTTATATTGCATTAATATAATATCGTACATATTTCTTATATCGTACATATTTCTAATATCGCATTAATATAATATCGTACATATTTCTAATATCGCATTAATATAATATCGTACATATTTCTAATATCGCATTAATATAATATCGTGCATATTTCTAATATCGTACATACTTCAATATCGTACATATTTCTTATATCGCACATATTTCTAATATCGCATTAATATAATATCGTAAATATTTCTAATATCGCATTAATATAATATCGTGCATATTTCTAATATCGCACATATTTCTAATATCGTACATACTTCAATATCGTAAATATTTCTAATATCGCATTAATATAATATCGTGCATATTTCTAATATCGCACTTATTTCTAATATCGCACATATTTCTAATATCGTACATATTTCTAATATATGTAGGTAAAACTTTATTATAGCTCATATACTCTCACCTTTGACTTCTTTCAGACGAGCTTCTCTGACGCGTACGTTGGATACACTACGACGTTAGCGTCGTTCCTCTCTGCAGAGTTCCGGCGCCTCAAGCACCCGGCGGCGGGAGCCAAGACTCAGGTGAGTTCTTCAGGTGTGTTCTTCAGGTGTGTTCTTCAGGTGTGTTCTTCAGGTGTGAGGAAGTGTATTGACTATATATTGAATATTTACCTCCACAGAGGGAGGAGATGAAGACGCTCTCTCTGCTGCTCACGCCCGTCTCTCGCATCCACAGCTACCTGAGCCACATCCAGGTGAGTCACCTGTGGAGCGGCGAGGTCAGAGTTCAGAGTTTGTTGATCTTCCAGAACCTGCTGCAGTGGACCAGCAAGGACCACCCGGACGGTCACCTGCTGCTGGGGAGCGAGCGCGCGCTGAGGAGCCTGTTGTCGCGGTGTCACGTGATCCTGGAGGAAGACGTCAGGTGGGAGGATGACGCGTACAGGTGAGCTGACGTTTTTAAAACACTTGTAACAGTAGCTACCTAACTTACCTTTGAACACATTACAAACCACACATGCTAGCGCTAGTGTGTAGCTTTGGTAGTTAGCATCCGAGCTAGTTAGCATCGACGAGTTTAACGAAACTTTATTTTAATAAAATGTTTATATTTGCATGAAAATGAATGAAAATAGTTTGTGTTTCTTTCTTCTTTTATCGCACCTGAAAGTTTCAACAAACTCCGTGAAGCTATAAAATATAAATAACAGAATCAAAGCAAACACAGACCACAATTCATTTCGGCAATTAAACGCACACGTCACTCTACTGACACCTGGTGGTGACGTTAAGCCACTGCTTTCTTAGGTCCTGTCACTCAATGATATGTATTTTTATTATTGTTTAACGAGATTAAAATATTATAAAAAACAATTATTTCCCGATAAAAAAATTTTTTTTTCCTTTTTTGCAAAAGATTTAAAATTTTTTTAATTAAGATCAATTAACTTTCGTTTAATCTCGTTAATAATCAATATTTTACCACTTTAATGTAGTAATACATGTATTTTATACGACTTTTATCTTGTTGCAAATATATTTTAACTACTTTAATCTCGTTGTAAATGTTTTAAATACAACTTTAATATAATCATGAACGTATTAAATAAGACTTTAATCTCGTTATAATGCACTTGTTTGCATTTTTAGTCTCGTAATCAATGTATTTTTTGCGACTTTATTCTCATTGTCAATATATTTTAATACAACTTTAATCTCGTTGTAAATATTTTTTTAAACAACTTAAATCTATTAATAAATGCACCTTAACAACTTTAATTTAGTAATAAATGTATTTAAACAACTTTAATCTCATAATAAATGTATTTTACATCTTTATTCTTGTTATAAACTGTAATGTAAAAACGGCGGCCCCCCGCAAACACTTTTAAAAAACATTCACAAGTATAAAAATAATGTTTTATTAAACTGAATGTATTTAAGAAATAAAAGTGTAAATGATGATGTTTTATTCTCACATTATTCTCAGCAGTAATTCTGAAGCTGAAGAATCAAACGTGTGCAGGAGTCGCCACGCCCCCGGCCCCCCCGGGGGGAAAAAAATTTTTTTTTTTTTTTAAAAAAAATTTTTTTTCATCTTCTCACAGAGACACGTGTGAAGACGTAACTTCATCTTCTCACAGAGACACCAGTGAAGACGTAACTTCATCTTCTCACAGAGACACCAGTGAAGACGTAACTTCATCTTCTCACAGAGACACCAGTGAAGACGTAACTTCATCTTCTCACAGAGACACCAGTGAAGACGTAACTTCATCTTCTCACAGAGACACGAGACACCAGTGAAGACGTAACTTC